>JASDQU010010473.1:163396-178131 GCA_032191745.1 Picea mariana | reverse complement strand
CGGATTTACAGGATGTATAAATAGGAGAACCAATAGGAGTCAAATCAAAGTATAAGATGTCTTCCTCAAAAAATCGAGAGGTTGGAAGATTGACTTTAAGAACTGATGAAATATCAATTGAAGCAGGTATTGATATGGAATTTTTACCTTTATTGGTAAAGGAGACAGTTGGAACTGTCTCTGATTTAATCTCGGGTGAAACCAACTCGGGTTTTAGAGTTTTGGCTTTGATTCTAACAGTAAATGTTTCTTTGGAAAAGACTTGGGTAAAATATTCTTGCGGAGTTAACTGCTCAAATAAAACCCTAGTATTAGATTTGGGTTGATAAAATTTACTTGCTGATGCACCAGTCTTTTTAAGGTATTCCCTTGGTTTCAAAATTTTTTCAGGGTCAGATACAGGCGAAATCTGTTTAATGTCTGGATTCTTTTTGGTATTTATTCGACTAAATGGCAGTTTATTAGTTGTCAAGTCACCAAGTGAAAGATAAAAAATTAGCCTTATAATGTATTCAATATTTGTTCACTATCAAAGAGAGAAACTTACCAATATCGTTCTCCAAGGGAAAAATAACTCTGTTTCTCCATCCTCGACAACAACGCCAAAAAGATGTTGTTCCTGAGTTTATACTTAAGGCTCAAAGCATAATGTTAGGCATCAAGAAATAATGAAAGTTTTAATGTTTGTTCTTTCTACCTTAGTTATGTGAGAAAAATTCCTTAAATTGAATTAACAATATAACAACTCAGAGGTCATCTTTCGTATTTGAGTTAAAATTAAAATATTAAATGTAATGAGAGAAAAACATAAATCTATTAGACAAACCAAGGCATCAGTTATACAAGAATCTTACTTTGTAACAGAAGAAGAAAATAGAGTGAATAACCTCAAATGAAACATAAAATGTAGCAATCTAATTAACTCACAGGTCTTGTATTTACTAAAAGTAAACACATAGGAAAAACTATTTTCTATCAGATAACTAAATGAAATATAATCACAGTAGATGTTGTACTAAATTGTGATCAAGCATTCATCAAGGAGATATATAAAAAGATGTTGGAATGTGGAAAGACAAAAGAACACATAACTCAAATGAACAAAATGTGGAATCTCTGGTCTGTATTTGTATTAATCCTCAATGAGGAGAGCTTTCTCAATTACATATGGAACAAATCAGCCCTTTTTTCATATTTTCAATAGGTATTTATACAAAATGATTTTCAACCCTAGGCGGTTGGAATTATCGTTATTTCTAAAAAGTGATTGTTACAAAATTAAAGAATTGCAACTCTTTTCTTAGTTTTCCTTTGTCTCTTTCCCATGCAATCCATATTGCCTTAGTGGTTCTTTGAGGTACTCCCTTTTCCTCGCTCAATACATTCGACACACCTGCCTACAAATTGTGCTACTAGCCTAGAAGGTTTTGTCACATCTTTTGCTTAAAAAATGTACAACTTCCTTTGTAATTGTGGTAGTCTGTCTTCTATCATTTTGCCTTCAGAAGTCATTGATTGTAACTATAAATTGGGCTTTACCAACCATCTATCTATTTGAGCGATGCCAACTTGTTTTAACTATGAAATTTTAGCCTGAGCTTCTTCTAAGCTTTCTTTAATATCAAGTTGATGTTTTACAATGTTAATTTGTCCCAAAACTTAAGAACAATCATCTTTTATGAGGCCTAGTGATTTTTTATTTAGTGAGTGAAAAACCTCTTCATAAGACTCTTTGATTTCCTTAGCCAATTTTTACTCTTGGCTATATTGGCCTCCCATGTTTTCAATATTATGTCACCTCCGACCTGATCTGAAAAAAATAATCTGGGAATTACAAAAATTTCTTCTCTGGATGATGACAGAACCGCTTCTTGAAAAGTGATTCGAGCTGTAGTAGCCTCTCTTTCTTTGAGACAAATGTTTTCCAATGATTGATTCACAACCCAGAATTGGTTTTGAATAATTTCCACCTTATCAAAAAGTCCTTGTTGCACTGATTCTAGTTGTTTACATAATTCCAGTTCTTGTGCTTGAAAAACGATTATATCTATAACCATGCTTTCAGTGAAGTTCAACTTGTCTTGTACTTGCTTCACTAATTCACTTTGTTGAATAGACCTCTTTTCACTGGCTTGCACATTCTTGTGCATCTTATCAAGATAGGATTTGAGCATTTGAATTTCATGTTTATCACTAGCTCTTGCATGTTCAAGCCCTTTATTGAATTTTTCTCTGACATTCTTTTCTGTAGTCCTTATTTGATTTTGTAGTTGGCTTATCAAAAAATTTCTCTGTTTCAATTGCTTTTCCAGATTCTCGACCGACCACTGATTGGTTGTAGCAAAGACGCCTAATGAACCAGCCATTTCCTTGGTGAGCTCTGAATCCTCCAAGCCCTGTCCATCAAATATAATCCTTTTCCTTTTGGTACTACCTCTTCTTTCTGATACAATTCTCTTCTGACTATGGCCCTCCTTTTCATGCTAAAGAAAAATTTCGAAGAGGCATCTCTTCAAGCGGGATCGAGGTAAGATCACTTGCAAATGTAATTTCAGGACCAGGAGTTCTGAAACTTGACTATAGAGGGGTTAGTGTTGTGATAGGACTGCCTAGATATGTGAACTTATTTCCTTCTACTGTTTATGAGGTATCAGTAGGGGTGAATGGCGATAAAATAATTACCATTTGTTTATGCTTTAGTATTGTCTTAGATTGAACCTATGTCTATTGCCCTAGATATCCCACCGATGAGGCTTCTAATTCTTGTGTAGACACTTTAAGATTCTTTGGGATTTCTTCAGTAGTTTGTTTACCAAAGGACTCTATTTCAAAACCTGGAGGTATGGATCCCTGTACTAGAGGGATGGTTATCAAATATCCCTGTAGTATATTGGGAAACTACTTCATCTTTGCTTTTGGAAAGTGAAGAAATTGGCTTGTTGGTCAAGGGATAGTGCCTGAACTTTGTCTTGTACCTCCGCATAAGATCTAATTCCCTTGAATATATCATCATATGGGGAATATTCATGAATATATATTTTCATATTGCATTGAGCTAGGTGCTTCTCCATGATCTGGTAAGGATCATGTATTTTGAATTCATTGTCGACCAACTTAACATCCTCTAAAGTTGCAACCTCTACTTTGGAATGGCCAAAATTCAAAAAGGAAAACCTTCCAACCTGTAGAGAAAAGACTAGCCAAAATTTCTTATGAGCTACTTTTAACTCTTTGCCAATGCCTCATGTTACCATCTGGTAATCCACTTCTCTGCACACTAGTCTGTCCGGTAGAAAATTTGGGAGAGCATGAGGGGAAACCGAGCATCCAAAAACCCTGATATAGGAGAAAGTTTCTTCAATGAACCAATCTACAACTTGTTTAAGGTTTCCCATAATTTGATCTGAAATCCAAGGAGGTGGATGACCATATAGTGTTTGATGAATGAGGATAACTACATTATGGAAAATTTCATAAAAGAAATCTTTGGCCTTTTCCTTCCATAGTTTGGAATGATAAAAATGGATAGGTTCGACACTGGTCAGGTTCCAACTCCAATTCATCAATGGGAATGGAGTCATAAAATAGATGGCATCCATGACATACGTAGACATATAAAAATGGGTAGGTTGACCTTTTGACTTCTCCATTTGATACTCAGTAATTTCCTTGGCTAGGTTATCAGACAACATGTTATCCCAGTCGAAAGTGAAACCCTCGGCTACCTCATGCACGATTGATACCCATTCCACCGGGAAATGAGTAGGGATTTTCATTCCAAATATTCTACATAGCATCATGGCTATATAAACCATATACGCATTTAATGATGTGGTGGAATAAATACCATGGGAGTTAGTTCTGAATTTCGCTATAATTCCCCACCAAGTTTTAACTATATCTGGGTAGGTTTGGTCAAATTGCACACATTCCTTTTATTCAAACTCCACCATAAACGTCGCATTATAAATATATTTTGGATTAGGGGATATCTTGTACATTACTTGGAGGTGTTACGGCCTGAAAGAGCCCACAACAACCTTTTGGTGGTTGACGATGCTCCTGGTCTGCACATTGGTGTTTTCCAGAACCCAACTTATCATGTCATTATTTGGCATGATCTTCGGCCTTGTAGCTATATTATGAAGCTCAAATTATGCTATAATTCTCATTTTTTTTCCTTGAGTATCATTTTTTTCATCTCAAGAATCATCTGGGCAATTTATTACTTCGTGCTCCAAGATTGCAAAAATCCGTGTCCAGGATCTAATTGAATCTACAGCATGTGGCGTAGTATCAGACATAATTTTCGTGTTCAGATTCGAACCTTCACCGGCATCATCATTCTTCTTCAATGTTTTCCTAGGTTCCATGATGTTAGAAATAGAATGCAAATACCTGTTATAGAGGAGAATGCATAATCTTTCCTTGGATAAAAGTCACTACTTTGCTGAAGGTAACAATGAAATTCAAAATAGAACATCTTTATTTGTGCTCAGATAGCATTAATTTGAGTATGCTTTTATGGATGATGAATTTATTGGTTTTAATGAGGAAAGTACATCTGGTGATACACACTCTATGATGGAAATTATTTCCTTTGATCCATATTTAATATTATTAAATATCGACGATTCACGATCAAGAGTTTTGGATGGAACAAAAATGAAATATACTGAAAGCGAATGCGTGAAATATTAATTTACACTATTAATTTCCTTTTAAGAAGTTAATTAATCATGTTTAAAACTCAACTCTTTCGGGAACTCAGGTTTCGAGATTTTTTGGATGTGATGAATGTCAAACCCCCGATTCCCGAAACACGAAATGATTAACTTCTTTGACTTAGTTTAATTTAATTATTTAGGATTAAGTATTTCGACATTTTACCACTCATCTTTCAGGTTCTGGGATTTTGAAATTTAATACATAACGAAATATCCGAAATGAAAAACTAGGAAGTGAATTTTAGTTGTAGGGACCAAAAATCAACAAGCCTAGTAAAATCCTTACAACTACACATAACATTTCTAACATAGAATTTCAATTTCAACATAGAATTTCAAAGTGCGTAAATAATTCATTAGCTTCAAATAAGCATATAATATTTCAGTAGAATTTAACATTTAACTACGACATGAAAATAACTTAGCAATTTCATAAATAAATTACCTGCTTCTGATGCTAATTTCTACCGATATGGTTTTCCCTTCCTTGATGCCTTGTTGCTGCCTGATGCACTAACCAACTCTGCCCAAACCGACTAACCTCCCAGCCAGCTAGGAGCAGCCTGTTCGGCTCCCTAGCTCCAAGAAACCGAAAGGAATCCTGCCCCCCATGCCCAAAACCCCCAGCAACCCGGTTCCCCCTACAATGATTCTCAAAGACTACAGAACTCAACAACAAAATCAGAAAATCTACAAAAACAAAACTCCCTGTCTCCTCCCAAAATGCTTCCCTTTCCAACATCATAATCCTCCCCATAAGACTCCTCCCCATCATATCCCCCCTTCACTGACTCTCTTCCCCCTCATTAATTTCCTTATCCCTCCTTTATTACCTTATCCCCCTTTATTTAATATCTTATCCCCTTCTTTAATGTCTTATACCCTTCATTAATATCTTATCCCCTCCCGCATACGTAAAGAAATTAATTAAATAAATTAAAATTATTAAGCCCATTAAATTTATTACCCATGTCATTGAATGTGATATGTAATCAATTAATTAATCAAAAGTTATAAAAAATTAATTAATAAATAAATATTTAATTAATATCATTAATGCTAATCATTGTTTAATTAAAACCATATTAGAACAATTATTTATCTAATTAATTGTTACTTAATAATCCCTAAGCATATATTCAACTAGGGTTGTTACATTAGTGGTTTGACTCATTAATCATTTGGCGGCTCCACAACTCTGAAAGATTTAAGATCATTCGATCAAACGAAAAACTTTATCAATGGAAAAAAGAAATTTATTGAAATCTAAAGTTTAGAAAAATATATTTTCCAACACATATGTGAATCGTTCCCTTATTTTTGTTGACCGAAACGGGATTTGACACCCATTGAGTCTATTGGACGGGGTAGATGAAACCAGATTTTAGTAGTTTCTCTACTTCAGCCTTGATAGTTGTTGCTTTCCGAGGATTAACTGGACAAAGCTTCTACAGAACCAGCTTGGCATCAGGGTAAGTTGTTATTTCATGTTCGATAGTTCTTGGATAAATGCCTATCATTTCCTTGTAAGCCCAGGAAAAAATGTCACAAAATTATTTAAATAAATCTATATAGATTTGAACCTCCTTGGGGGAGCAGTCTACTCCGTTGAAGACATTCTCCATGCCGCCAGTGGTTTTGGAGATATCAATAGGTATCGTTTTAGCGATGGTTTCCATATTACCTTCAGCATAAACTATGTGCATAGCCAAAGGATTGATAGGACAAGACCTATATCTAGTCATATTCAATACGAATTCACCAACCTCAATTCTTCCTAAATCTGGGAGAAAATAAGATCTGTGATGGAGATCATCCTAAGGTTTTTCTAGACTAGTCAATGCCTCTATAATCGCCTCGTCATATGGCAATACCAAGTCTAAGGAATCGATAGTGGAGAGTGAACCTTGAGCTTAGGTAGGCTCGAAAACTAGATCTAACTCCTGTGCGAGAGTCTAGTCGGGGTCGATGGAAGCTTGCTGGACTATAGAGTACGCAACCTTTGTCACGTACAAGGGTATGGAAATTCCATGATCCCCTGACCCTTACATCATGGTCAATGGGGAAGGAAGAGTCCATGGATCATTAAAGTAAGTCATGCAAAATGATGACACTTGAAATATTTCAGCCTTAGGCTAGTAGGGGGCAACCGATATCATCTTGATATCACCGGAGGGAGGCGGGTAATCAAAAGTACCCATGAGAGGTAGGCACAAACCAACCCCCATGTTGATGATGCCAAGCTATGGGTTATCAATCATCGAGACCATGGATTCCACCGATGAAGGGTTAGGGATGGAGAAGGACAATTGATCAATGGTCACGATTCAACCCTCGTGTGGAAACAACAAGACCCGAAAAACTATAGAAACCATTGCATGCATGGCATATGTCCAACTCCTTCCTAACAAGAGGTTGTAGTCGAGAGGTGCATCGACCACTTCAACTTCGACGCACATAGTCTTCCCTCCTAAATGCATGGGGAAAGAAGGGATGATTCCATGTGGTCTAAAAGGACAACCATCGAAAGTTGTAAGAAGAGTAGGTGAAGGAGACAAAAAGGGTTTGCCAATGGCCTTCCAACACGCTAACGACATCACGCATGTCGAGGTGACCTCATCAACCACCGTACAGAAAATATTCTAGGTAAAAAAATTTCGTGGTGTAAGCCACTACTATCTGAAACATAAAGTGATATGGGAGACGAGGCTTCAATTCAGTTGTATCAAGCATGATAGTTCCTATATTACATGTCTCAACGGATTGTAAGGCATCTAGAAAATCCTTTCTTTGTGAAGGGTAGCTTCGGAGGACCTCCAAAGCAGACATTGTGCAAGGGGTTTGTGATAAATCCTCAACCACAAAGTAGTTCTAGGTGGCCCTCGCGTTTGGATTATGCGAAGCCTTTTTGACCGCCCCTTTCGAGATGCATGTCATTGTTTCACCCATCATTCTCTCAATCTGGAGAGGAACATATGGGTTTTCGGCTTCTTTACCCTTTTCAATGGTACTTGGAATTTTGTAATTGTGTGCCCTAGTAGCTATGTGAACTTCACCTTTCAACATATAAACAGTCGAGGTTGAGGGATTACTAGATGACAAAGGGGGTCCCTAATTACCCCCATCCGCATTTGCAGAGGCTTGATTTCAATTTTTCCCATGTTGAAATGGGTTCGTTAACACAACAGGTTGTTCCTGCGCCAGTAACTTTTGCGCCTCTGCAAGCTGAGGCCACAGGTGAGTCGGGTGGTCTTCCATGCAAAAGTTACACAGATACTTCGACTTCTTTCTCTTTTTGTTGACCCCACCAGCATTATTGGTGGGTTTCTTATCCCCCTTACCCTTCTTTCAATGTTTCTTCTTCCCATCGACCTGCTACTTGGCTTTCATGTTCGTTGATTGCACACTATGTACATCCGACGTCTGAGTAGGGGGAGCAGCCGAACTAGAGGTTTGGTTGGCCGCTGTCTATTGTATCGACAATTGCTGCAATTGATTTGATAGCTGATCAGCAGGCTTCACTTGTGCTAAATTAACAATGCCATCGACATGTGATCCAAAATTTTGTTTGTTCTTGTCAAGTATAGACCTCGGTGCATCTAGAAAAATTTCGTAAAGTAAGCCAGACTGAGAGTAAATCATATTTAGTTGTTGATCTCTCATTATTGCTTCTTCTTCTTAAAAGACCCTCAGCGTTGCTACGTCTTTGGATAACTGAGGGACCAAAGACTTGATGAACCACTCAAATAAGAAATCTAGTGAGATTGGTACCTTTATCAAACTCTTCCTGTGTCTCCATTCTCGGATGTGATCAGAGATATGGTCCACCTTTGTCTGCTCAAATTTGGCCAACAATTCGGTGCCGACATCATATCTCACAGTTAATTGAAAATGGTTTAAGAAAACCATTTCCAATTCACCAAAAGTAGAGTATCTTGAGTGGTCGAGCTCGATGTACAATTTCATGGCACTCTTGATGAGAGTGCATTGAAGCAAATGCAAATGTATGGAGTCGTATTTCAATGAGTTGGATGAGAAACATAGGTGAAAGGTAGACACATGATCACCTGGATCTTCATTAGGTTTTCGTTCAAACTTTGGAATGTCCAAGGGTAACTTGGTCAGCATAGGAGGCCAACGTGGATCGTGACAGATTGGGTCATTTAACAATATTGACAAGTATGGCAAATGCAAAGTTGCTA
Organism: Picea mariana; assembly: GCA_032191745.1. Lineage (NCBI taxonomy): Eukaryota > Viridiplantae > Streptophyta > Pinopsida > Pinales > Pinaceae > Picea > Picea mariana. The sequence goes on along the minus strand of JASDQU010010473.1, from coordinate 169,202 downwards.
GAAATGATAACTTAGGTTGTTGAATATGTATAGGAGGATAGGGGCCTAGATTTTGGCTGACACCAGGTTGCTAGGAAAGGTTAGGTTATTGGCCTGGGTTTTGTTAAGAACCATGGCCTAGGCTAGCATTCAGATACTATGCTTGTTGAGACGTCATCGACCGACTCTCGTAATAGGATGTTGAGGGATGGGAAGGGATTGCTTCTGACACTGTGTTCCAAAGGTTTTGGAAATAGTTTCCCCCTATCAATCTAACATGAATAGGTATTGAGCCTTGACTGAGGTTCCATTAACCATGGAAGGGGTTGCCCTTGGTTGGCATCCTTGATGAGGGAACTAATCCCTGCCATGGATTCGAAGGTCATTGAGAAGTGTGTTTCCCCTATGTAGGAATAATACCCCACACAGGATTTTGCGATCCAAAACTAGGGTTTCCCCCGACCGAGACAACAGTTGACGAGAATGTGTTGTTACCAAATGTGCTGAACAAATTGAATGACAAAGAAGCCACCTGTGTGGTACTGGAAGAAGGTCCTTTACTACCTACTCCAAATGTGTTGTAGTTCATGTTTGGCTAGGCAGGTTGCTGAGATGCACCGCTGAGCGAGGGGGACGATGAAGGTATATGACCCCCGCCATGAGGGAAAGAATTATAGGGGGCTGAGGTGCCCCCCATGAACCCTTGCAGAGGAGCGTTTGAGCTCCTTGCCCCTAGACCCATGGTATGTAGTGTGGAGTAGGTGAGGACCGATTTCATATCAAAACCATGCATCCTGTATGAAAAGGGAGGGTCTGTTGCACTTTGTGTGAAAGGTGCAGTGATCGTCGCCATAGATGGAATCAAACCATTGCTCGAGGTAGAGGCAGTCGAGACCATAGTGGCTTGGACTTGCGAAGGTGAGTTAGAAGGCAGAACACCCCCAGTAGTGGAATTCGTAGAGGGAGTATGAGGACTCCTTGATGAAGTAGCATCATTTGCTTCCATCGCTGCTTGTAGGACTATTTGACGCTCATGATGTGTTACCCTTGGAGGGGCAAGATGTATCAAAAGTGGCACTGACAATTTAGTGATCAGAGGATTGTATGGATCAAGAGCTTCTTCTCCAAGGTTAGAAATAGTCAGTTCCTCTAGATACAAGTGTTCTCCTCTCGGAGTTGGCTCGAGTACAGTTTCCTGTAGCCCGGTCGCCTCAAATGACCCTTCCTAGTCAAGTCTTCGCCTTCGTGGTGGCAGTGGTGGTTCCAAGTTAACCGGCGGTAGGCCCAAAAGCCTTTGTGACCAATAGAGCTCTTGATCTTCCAATGTGATAAAGTCAATGACACACTAAGTATTTTCTAATGTTGAAGACAAAAAAACACACTAGAAAAGTTCCTATGAGATATAGCAAGCAAACCACTATAACTAGTTGGAAGAATAGTTACACCAAACAACACTAGAGAAACTTATCGGTGCAAGTGAAACTCGAACACAGACTAACCCTTCGGGTATACTCTGCAAAGTGTTTCCTGATGTTTTTCCTAGGTAATGTGGTATACCCCCGCAATCACCTATGTAAGTCCCTAAAAAAAGGAATCTAGGTTACCATCTCGTGAACAATTACCAGATGGGTACAATCGATAGTTGGATGGACCGTAGTGAGTAGGGTATCAAGCCCGAAACCTATCGAGGGTATCGAAAGAAATTGTTCTGGAAGACGACTAAGGACCTCAAATGGATTTGACACCCGCAAAGTTCCATGGAAAATGTGATCAATGAAATCCTAAGATTAGTCCTCTATATGAGTTCCCCACTACATTTGGTCCGGCTTTGGAGGGGTTATCTCCGCTACCTTTCCACATGCGACCTCATGTTTAACCCCTGTGTTAGAGGGGGTTCCCAGATAATTTCCACATTACTGGACTTCTACACTCCCCAGCATAGACTCCTATGTTTTTTTTGTAGCCTTGAAGAGTTTCCTCTCCAACCTAAATCAAGGCTCTAGCCAAGTCGAGTTAATGGACCCTACAAACATAAAGTCTGATTAATTTTAATTAATCGTTAATTTTAAGTGGTATATCTTAATTCAAAGGAATGTAAATGAAACTGGTGGTGTTTGTAAAGAGACTAAAGAGAAGAACAAATGTTGGAAACAAAATTACTTACTTTTCAAAAAGATTTGCAAATTGAAAACTCTTTAACCAACTTTTCTAACTAACTTTCTTTCCAAGATCGTTTAAAATAAAAAAACCTAAAAATAAATTTCACTTGACTACGAGCTACTTAAATTCCTAAGTATTCAGTAAAGATCTTGATAAAGCACTCTTCTACCTGATAAATAAACACAACTAACCTAACTACTTAACCAAAAAAGAAAATGAATTTTTTATTTTTATTTTATGCTTCAAAATAAGAAACTTGAAAATGAATTCTTTTCTTTTCTTCTAAAGAAAGTAAAAGGGAAATGTGCAGACAAGGAAAGACCAAAGAAACTAACTTCTTCTCTACTATGGATAGTAGGGAGTCACTGAAGGAACCACAAAGGCTAAAACAAAAAAGACTCACAGACTCATCCAAAACCCTTTCAACAAAAAACACAAGCAATCTTGAAAGATAAAGAAACTAACGTCAAACCTAGACTTAAAGACTGTAACTACAGAGACCAATACTAAATCAAGAAACCCCTAAGAAGTTAGACTTCAATCAGGGAAGAAGATGACTGCCTCTTCTTAAAGAAAAAGGATTCCTGACACAGGCATGCTACTGACACTTAAGCAACCTGCGTATGTACGTGGGTTGTCCAAAGGTAGGGCGCGTATGTACACGTGCAGACCCATTGAATTTCGTGTACACCTCTGTAACTTCCTAAAAAATAAAACTAATAGTCAAGCTGACTAGGCAGGGAGTACTGGTATGGCAGACCAAAATCCCTTGAAGACCCAACAACTTACAAAGAACTCTTAAAACACCCAAAAACATCCCCTAAAAACCCTAGAGTCTCCCCAGTATGGTCGCCAATTATGATATAGTGGGAAAACCCCCTATGGATTACATTAGGGTTCAATCGTGTAGGCAAAGCTAACCATCTAAAGTCTCCTACTTTTAACAACTATCTTGACAATACCCCACATTCATGCATAAAATACAAAGTATAAGGATCCAATAGTCTTACCTTAAACTCCACATCTAGTGTCGATCCTTTTGTGTTCGATCACTCCTCAACTGCAAGTCTCCTCCCAAGGTTGACCTGCATTCACCAAAATACAAACAAGAAACTAGGAACATGCATCTTATAAATGAATTAGTGGGTTAGATGTCATAACAAAATGTAAATCAAACATGAATATTGAACACATCATATGGTAGGACGGAAAAAGTACTTCTTTATATTAATCTCACAAAGTCACTTACAAAATGAGATTGGCAACTACTCCTCAAACCCAGTCCTGGGATCCTCTTCACCAAGCTCCAACTGCTTCAACATATCCTTCTTCTCTCTCACTTCTCTCTAGAGAATGAGCAAAAAGCAAAGAATAGGGAATTCTGGCTCAAAAGTCACAATGTGGCTGCAAATTCTTGGGGCAAGGGGGGAAAGTGAAATGGGCAGAGTTTGACTGTAGATATGTTTCTTCTTGGAATGAGACCCCAACACCTCCTTTTATATGAAAAAAGGATGGTTATTCGGTTGGGTGATGGGCTATAGGTGGTGGATTAGTTGGGAAACTACCCAATAGCCCGTAATCTCAACAAATCCCTTGCAACTTTTTATTTTTTACAACTTTTGTGGGTATACGTGGGCTGTAATGGTGTAGCTAGCATATGTATGTGGGCAGTAGTGGTGCAGGTTGTGTACATCTTCAAAAATTGTGTTTTTAAGAAGAGTCATTTAGTGTTGTCTTGGAAAAAATAGAAATTAAGATGGCCTAATGCCAGGTGTGCATGTATAGTGCAATTTAGGGTTATAACACCTCATCAAGTCCCAATTCTACCCTATTGGGTACATAGAGGATCAACGGATCTAGAGAAACTACTTTAGGCAGAGGTAGGGGTAGAGTGTACATGCATACACCACTAACTTTAGAAAGATGGGAATCATACTGGGTATCTATCCCAAGAACCCATATGTACTCCTCAAGTATTTGGGGGTTTTACATAGTCATCTATGAAAGTAGGTGATGCTCTTCAAGCCAAGGATAGTGGATGAGGTGTGTGTACAAGCACAATAACTAGAAAACATAGGCCAAAAGAAGGGGCATCCAAGTGGTTCCAAGAATAAAGAGTACTAGGGAGATTTCAAGGAGGGGAAGAAGAGGTGGAAAGAGTGCAAGGATAAGAAGACAACAACCACTACACATTAGTGAAAATATCCCAAAAACCATTGAAATAATCACAACATTGATGGAAACACTGAGGAAAAGTGTTGGAAACTACATCCATAGTTGAACCTGAATAACCACAAGAAGGACAGAAAGAAGAAGAACCTTCTAGCCACAAATACGAGCAATAAGGTTGAAATTAGTTCCGATGTGGATGAAAATATTGACTACACATATATGCAGAAGGAGGTGAATGTAAGTATCCATCATCACCATGAAGAGAAGCAAATGACCAAGCTCTTTCACATCAAGATTTAGGTGAAGAAGACCAAGATAAATGCTCTGTTCGACTCTGGTTCATAGGATAATATCATAGTAGTGGATTTGGTAAACAAGATTAGATTGGAGGTTCATAATCATCCTATCCCCTATCCATTGGGTTGGGTAAACAAGGATGTAGATATCAAGGTAAAAAAACAATTTAAGATTAAATTTTCCGTAAGTGTTGATTTTATAGATGAAGTAGAATTGGATGTAGTATAACTATATGTATGCAGAGTAGTGTATTGAAACCCCTACATGTATACAATGTTGGAGATACTTCAAACACAACTAGGATTTATTTTTCCTAAGGTTTTCCCTATGTTTATTAGTCATTATCCATTCTCCTATAGTTTAGGGAGAATATTCATTTTCCTACATTCTAGGAGAATATTCTCTTCAGTTCATATTCCAGTTTGATCAGTTGAGTGGAGTCTAGATGCCACATTAGGATCATCACCATGAAACATTGGGATCATCACCAAATAATGTGAATTGTCCTTGGGATTGTCACCATACTAGCGTATTACCCATGATTCCCTATTCTCCTCCTCACTTGACTATGTTTCAGTCAGTTAACTAAAGACTGAGAGACTAGTTAACTTATACTAGGTGCAAGTTTACTCCCGTAAATTTTGGTGTGTGTCCATATCACTCTATACCACAACTATGGCACATTGGTTCTCCTTCAGTTTTCATTAGTTGAGTTTGTTAGGGTCCTATAATCATAGGTGATTTGATTCTTCAACTATCTATTTGGCATTGCTCTCGTGATGAAGACACCTGCCTTTCTGGGTTCAGTTGATTTCGCTTCTCCCTCCATCCATTTTGCCCAATCCTTCATCACCCTGCTATGCCCTTCATTCACTCACCCTCCATTTCTTCACCCCTCCGCCAATTTTATCCCTGCATGAATAAACAAGCTTAGGCTAAAAAACAATAGGTTAATAATGAATGGTTAGTGGCATTGTTAATATTAATTAGCATAGTAAAGTTAATTTAATTAGGTTAGTAGTAATATTAAGTGTAGTTACATTAGTAAAACTAGGTTAGGGTTTCTAATAAAAAATGAATTAATAATCAAATAATAATTAGTTAATAATTAATTAAAAATTAATTAACACCTATGTTTGTAAATAATTAACAATAATTAATTAAATAATTAAACAAAAATTAAACATTAATTAAAAAA
>JASDQU010010473.1:121965-146038 GCA_032191745.1 Picea mariana | reverse complement strand
AAACAAAGTGTAATCTTCATCTATGATGTTGTGGTCTACACATTGCCACTAGCCACTAGTGGAAAGTAATTGTAAAGGATCCTCGAATTCAAGAAACATGTTGTTCAAGAGGTAAAGTGTAGAGGTAGAGATTGAGTTCTTGCTAGATGGTAGAATGCTTAGAAGCAAGTTTCCAGAAAGCAAATGATGCAATATACAAAGAAGAACTTTTAGTGCGTTTTATCATAAAGATGGGGCATGATCAAGTTGTTTATCTTTTCTAAAGGCCTAGTTAAAATGAAAAAGAATGAAGGAAACTGCATCCATCATTCTCCCAAAGTTTGTTATTTTGTGTTTTGTCTTGAGAAAAATCCTAGCAAAATTGAACCCTTTTCACCAATTGAGAATATGGAGAGCAACCATATCACATAAACACACAAATGATCATTTGTATTACACACTTACACTTGAATACATTAGGTATATATAGTTGGAGTGAGATCCAACTGATTCTAAACATGGGTAGAGGAGTTGAGAGAATATCTCAACAAACTCCAACAAATCCTCAAACTAATCCCCAAACTGTAGTATGCAACATTAATGAAGCATTATCTCTAACACCCCCCTTTAATGCTTACATTACAAAACTTCACAAATTACAAAACAACAAAGGTTACAACACTTTAACTTTGTCTCATATGGTCTTCATCAACGTCTATACTCACTTTGATGCCTTTGGACTACGCTCTTTCTCTTCCTCATCTTCGAGCTTACCGTTCAACTCATTTAAAATATAAATGCTTCAAATCATCATTGATGAATTTGTACAATGGACAATATTGACAAACTCGGCTCACTGGGGCATCGATGAGAAAAGTTGTCATGTAATGAAGCATCCTATGAACATACCTCCATCTGCCAAATATTTTTCTTTCGGTTATCTTTCAGTTTCTAGAAAGGTTGTCTCAATACAGAATGTCTTCAAAATTCAATCATAACAAGTGACCTCTTCTACAAACATAAGAACAATTGTTCTTGAAATCAAGGCTGCCAACTTATATCAAGAAACACGATTCCATGTTTTCCTTAACACATAAATAGCATGCCCACACACATGATCCGAATCCATCATCTTGGATCTTCGTTCACCACCTGCAACTAACGATCTTGGAGCACCTAAGTACAACAAGAATCTCTAGCTTTTAACAGACTTGTAAACATACTCAAATACTGAATATGTTCTTCCATGGAGCCTAAGTACCTCAAGAACTACTAGCCTAAGATATGTTACTTTGTTCAATTCATTAGTTCTTCATAATGTAATTTTCAAAGATAAATATAACGCTAATACACATCACACTACACAATAAATTTGAAGTCTACGGGATCTAGTAGCCATCAACAAATAAATTTGTGGACTCCTCATGGCGTTTAAATTGGTCCCTATTTATGAATTGATCATCTCCACGTCCATCCAACACAAATTCTGCAAGCGGGCAGGTTGAGAATCAAACTCGGGATCCAGACTTGTAGTTTTTCTTCATCAATCTCGTGTGCACATCGACCTACTCGCACTTCCACACCAAATTCACACCAGCATAAATACGCCAAGAATTCGAGTCTCTCGCTTGCAACACCTGGCCAAAGACGCACAACCGTCTCTGACAATGGACCATATTAGTTTTCAATAAGGTGATCTACTCGCAGTTTTTTCTTTTGCATCCGCAAACGATTCATCGGCAACAGATAGCAGAGTTTCTTCGAAGAATGAAAGATGGAAGTTGTTATTGCTTACAACAAAAAACTCAAAGTCTATTTCGTAATGAACACCAACCACACCTACGGTTTTCCTATTCTCTTGTTGTCTTGGATATATCACTCAAATGAACCTACTGCAGTTCAAAATTTGCAGCGTCAAATATTTCTGTCAGCAACAATGACTCCTCAATGGTATTCCAAATCAGTGGCACATGTTTTCCTTGTGCAATCTATGCACAACGCATATTTGGACCTTCTTCAATTAGGCTCGCCGGATTATTAACACAGACTAGTAAACTTCTTTGTAAGCGGAGGAAAAATTCACACAACTTCACGGAATCTTACACTTGACAGAGGCAACACAAGCAAACTACTCACTAAGGCATCAGGCTCTCTATATCCCATGTTTTATTCCTCTCTAAGGAATCCATTTTTTCTTTCATAGCTTTCTTCCATTGAGCACTTACAGATACCTTAATTTCTTCCTGAAAATAACTACGTTATCCATCAATAGAAACCAAAGCCACTGATGAAACATAATCATCATACCTTGTAGGAGGATTCATGACCCGTGAAGATCTCCTCAGAGATGGTTGAGTCATATTCTTTGTTTCCTAGATATTTTCTGCATCTTCATCTTCTTCTTCTGGAACTTCTTCTTGCTCCTCCCTTTTTGAAGATGGTTTCGAACTAAATTTGTTGAACTTTCAGTACATGTTCTTGTCTCACTTCAACATATACCAATTATGATTTTAAGAGTGAGGATTCATCGAATACTACATCTCTGCTTATGATGAGTTTGTGGGAAGTAGGATCCCAAAGTCTATACCCTTTAAATCCATTTCCATAACCAACAAAGACGTATTTCTTTTATCTAGGATTTAACCTAGAATGTTGATCTTTAGAAATAAGAGTATAAGCATCACAACCAAATATTCTCAGATTTGAAAAATCGCATGAATGACCTGTCCATACCTCTTCTAGAATCTTACAGTTTATTGCAGTTGATGGCGACCGATTTATCATATAGCATTTTGTAAGAAATTCTTCTACCCTCAATTCTTGTTGCATCTTAGCATTACTGCACATGCTCCTTGCTCTCTCTAGAACAATCCTATTCATGCATTCAAAAACACCATTCTACTAAGGAGTATAAATTGTGGTCTTATGTCTTTCGATCCCAACTTCCTTGCAATAGTTCTCAAATTCCACATATGTGAAATCTCCTCCATTATCTGTCCTTAAACACTTGATTGACCTGCCAGTGCTCTTTTCAACCAAAGCTATGAATTGCTTAAAATAATTAAATACATCATCTTTTCTTTGAAGTAAATAGATCCAAACCTTCCTACACTAATCATCTATAAATGTCACAAAATATGATGATCTTTCAAGAGAAACTATAGCGGATGGTCCCCAAACATATGAATGAATGTAATCAAGGATACATTTTCTTATATGTCTTTCTGTTTTAAAAATTTTTCTACATTGTTTTCCAAAAACACAATACTTGCAAAAATTCAAATTCAGAAACTTCAAACTTGAAAGTGACTTACGATCAACCAATACCTTAATCCCTTTCTCTCTCATATGACCCAAATGTTGATGCCATAAACGAACAGAGTCACCATAATCTTCATATGCTACCACTGCTTGATTTACCTCTGTCCTTCCCTCATGCTGATAAAGGTTCACGGTCCTCTTTTCCTTCATGACTACTAAGATGCCTTTGGACACCTTTAGTACTCCACCTTGAGTTGTACACTTGTAACCAACATAATCTAGAACTCCCAAAGATATCAAGTTACTTCTTAGTTCAGAAACATGCCTTACATCAGTTAATTTTCTTACAAAACCATCATGCATTCTAATTCAGACACTGCCAACTCCAACAATTTTACAAAAAATATCATTTCCCATAAAAAAAATACCGTCATCAATAGATTCGTAAGTTGAGAACTAATTTCTATGAAGACACATGTGGTTGGACGCACCAGAATATAACAACCAATGCCTTTGTTGATCTGAAACATCACAAGTAGAAAATACCTCATCAACCATACCTGAACTTGAACCTAAACTTGTTTCTACTACATTAGCTTCCTTTGATTCTTTTGTGGAGTCCTCCTTGGATGCATTCTGTCTTTTCCAACAATCCTTCTTGAGATGCCCAGATTTTCCACAGAACCAACATTTATGCTTACTCTTCTTTCCTTTTGACTTAGACCTTGATGTACCGCTCTAATTTTTCCCTCTTTCTGTAGATCGACCTATGACCACCATTGTTTTTGTTGTTGAGGTTTCTTTACTGGATTTTTTTCTCATCTCCTCAGACATCAAAGCTCCCACAACAATGTCATAATCAATGGAATCTATTTTGTTAAACCACATAGTTGTGACCATATGATCACAAGACTCAGGCAACAAACACAGTAGTGTAACCACCTTATCCTCATCTTCGAACTTTACTTCCATACTAGTTAATTGAGAAAACAGAGTATTGAAAACATTCAAGTGATCAAAAATTTCTGTACCTTCTTTCATCCACCNTGACCATATGATCACAAGACTCAGGCAACAAACACAGTAGTGTAACCACCTTATCCTCATCTTCGAACTTTACTTCCATACTAGTTAATTGAGAAAACAGAGTATTGAAAACATTCAAGTGATCAAAAATTTCTGTACCTTCTTTCATCCACAAGCTGTAAAACTTCCTCTTCAAGAAGATTATGTTTGACAAGTTCTTTGTCATATATAGACTCTCTAGTTTGGTCCACAAACCTATTGTTGTATTCTCTTTAGCGATGTTAAACAACACCTCACCTGCCACATCCAGAGTCGAATAGTATTGAGGGCTCTTGCATCTAGATCCTTCTAGTCCTCATCTGTCATGCTTTCCAGTTTCTTTGACTTTCTATCCAAGGCCTTTTGTAATTCTTGTTTCACAAGAAGATATCACATCTTGAGTTTCCATAGCTCAAAGTTATTCTTACCACTGAACTTTTCCACCTCAATCTTGAAAACTCTGCACTTTCTCCATTAGCAGAAACAATCGTTCAAACCACAGCTTATAAAACTGAGACTCTTTATATGAAAGAATAACCTAATACTTCAAGATTGAACCCAAAACTAATGATGAAAAAAGTTTTAAAAAATATTTTTATACCTTAATAAAACCTTTTACCAAATCCACAAAAGTTCAACTCTTAAAAATAATATTTAATATTCTCCCAATAAAAAAACTTTATATGGCATCCACCTTTAATTTATTAATAAAAATCTCACCTCCCTCCATAAATTTGATTCCTCCACCTTTTTTCTTATTAACCACTTATTTAATAATCCTCCACCTCTTATGCATAAGGAAACAAAACGATGTGAATTTCATACCATGACTTGACTTTACTTTTTTGGATCGATGCACCTTTTATGAGGATCAACTACAACTATTAGGAATATTAGGAATCATCACACCTTGTTAAAGGATAGCCTACGATGATTTGTTCACAAATCATCGCACCTTGTCAAACTATAGCCTGCGACGATGTCGCACTATGTACTATATAGTGCCCAGATCGATGTCGAAATTTTGATCATTTTTGACGTATACTTGCGACGGTGTAATAAAACCCGCCCTAGGTTGATCCACCTCACTCATCTTGGCTTGGCTCAGCTCGATTAGCCTGCTCTTCGATTCAACAACCAGATTCTCTTCTCCTTCACTCTCTTCTCCTTCAACTCTAAGCTCTGATACCACTTGTTAGGTAGCGGAAGCAAAAGCCAACATAAAAACAAAGCATAAACAAGCACGATCAAACATGCATTAAACAAAGCACAACAATCCTACAATTTGACACAATAATTTATGTGGAAACCCAATGAGGGAAAAAAACCATGGGAAATGATTGTCAGTATTCTTATTATTCAAGGGAGAATTACAATAGCATTCATAGGCATACAATCATCCTCTCCTCACACGCTCTTCTCTCTACAAATCTTGCTCTCACACTCTTCACATATCACACTCACATCTCTATGGGTATGCTCATATATGTAACATCTATCACTCAGTTACACAGACTGATCATAAATAGATCACAGAGTTACACAAATAGTTCATAAATAGATTGCATGCATGCACATTAACATAGTTGCATGCATGTGCATGTGACCTCATGAGGAAATTCATTGACATGTTTCCAACACTTTTATCATCACACAAGACCACAAGAGATTGAAAGCCTTATGGTATAAGTTGTCGAAGAAGAAGAATTCGAAGAAATAGATGATCCAAGAATAGAAAGCGTAGAGAACACAACCTTTTAACTATAACTAGTTCAACCAGTACTATTTCCCTATGAATATTTTCTCATATAGTGAAGGCCTTGGAAGCAATAATCAATGTTATTCATGTTAGTTGCAGTCACATTTGACATTTTTTAAAAAACCATTGTAAAATATTGCATATTTATGTTAGCCATAATGTCTTTCCATGCTAATCATTGTATTTCTTTTACACACTAAAATTATTGTAGTGGTACGTTAGGACTAAACCATCTCATCCCATAATAGAGTCCCAAACCAAAAATGCATTATCTTTCTATGTGTCAGGACTACATTGAAGTATCCTTAAAAACTCCTTTTGATTTTTTTTACCCAACATGGTATCCATGACCAAGACTACCATGAAGTATCCATGACCAAGAACAGAGAGGTGAAAACCTTATTTTTTATTTTTTTACCCAACATGAAGTATCCATGGCCAAGAACAAAAAGGTTAGAACCTCCACGACCGAGAAAAAATAAAATTAAAACCAATTATTTATAAAAAATATATATATTTATTTATTTATCTCAAACACCCAAAACCCTATGATATTGCAAATCAAGCTTCAAATTTTGAATTTTCAAACTTCCCTAAATTTTATTAAGCCAAACACTAACTTATATAGTTTTACATTAAAAAAAACTAATTCAACAAATTTAAGAAATAAATGTTCACTAAATATTAAGAACTATTAACAAATCATAATAATAAAGATAGTTTTCTAACCATGTTGGGAAAGAAGGTAAGAAGTGTTGGATCCTTGATAAGTGTGGTGAGTCTTAGTCATGAAAATTTGATTTTAATAAGTGGAAATTGAAAAAAAAACATTAAGAAAGTGAAAGGAAGCTTCACATGATATTTGATGTTGAATAGTGCCATGAACTAGTGAAATGAGGCTACCAAATATGAACTTCCAAGCAAGGAAACAAATATGTAATAAGTGAGAAACTTTAGAGTTTGAAGATTGTCCTATGGAGGTGGTGTCTCTAGACATTTAAGGCCAATGAGTCAGAAAAGAAAATGCTAAATGAGCAGATGTACAAGAGTCCTTTGTTGAATAAAGTGAATGTTGCAAATCTAGAAAATGATGTGGATATGGATGCCATATAAAATTTAGAGAATTCTTTTGAGGAGTATCTTCTTGTGGTAGCTCCAATGTATTATGAATAAGATATTTGAGGTTATCTTTATACATGAGGTAAGTGTTCTTGAATGCATCATATTGGATCTTCTGAGCATATTGATACCACAACAATTCATATTGGTCACATCACAAGTGACTTTATCCACAAATTTGGGATCAAAAGAAAATAACGCAGTGCATGTGTGTCTGATATGTGTATATGAACCATTATCCTTCCATCCAAGTGCATAAGGATCAGGATGACAGTTCATTGGCAAGTGCAGCTTATTGAAAATGGATTTGACAATCAAATTTCATTGTGAGTCATTGTCGATGATACAAGCAGCAGAGAAATAATGGGAGAGATGAACCTGTGTGATGAATATACTATATTGGGCACTCTCAGGAGTGGAGTGTTGCAGCAAAAAGTTAATTTATTCACTAGAAACCTCAATGGGAGCATCAATGTATTCCTCAATCTGAAACTAGAATTAATGTTTTCTTCTTCGATTGAAAACATTTGGACTTATCGTATCCTTGTTTCTTACAATATTGGCAAAACTTAGTAAAAGAAAAAGAAGAAAAGCATGAGGACCCTGTAGAAATAAGAGGTGCAGGCTTTGTAGCTATAGATATAGAACATGTTGTTGAAATTTGCCTTGATCTAAGAATTTCTCTTCAGTCAATTGTGTTTGATTGTATATGACATCAATGGAAGTGATCTCCATGTACTTCATCTCGCGATACAAATGTTACTACAAACCACTTTTAAATTTAAGAACAAGCTTTTTAAATGGATAAAAAATTCCAAGAGGAATTCGTAACTGATTGTATAGATTAATGTACCGTTGCACTAACATGTTGAAATCTTGATGCAAGAAAATCCAATTAATGTTCATATCATGTTTTTATTTGGATGGATAGAATGCAACACTAAGGGCCTCCATAAGCCCCATCCAAGTGGTAACTAGATGTTGATTCATCGCAAAGTTTGCAACCAAAAGTTTGGCGAGTCTTCTGAACTTCAATTTGACAAATGGAAACTTATTGTCATCTGGAAATAGCTTATCTGATAAAATGAGAAGCAGAGAATGCAGAGAAAGAGAAGAGAAGAAAATAATATTCAATATTTTGAGTATATGAGGAAAAGAGTACATTTATAAAAGGGAAAATAGCTGAGCTAAATAGGCTCAAGAAAATCAAGAACATTAAGAAACGATAGTACAACTGGCCAAGACACCTGGCAGTGTACAATCAGATTGTTGAGGTTACATTATATTTAACACTCCATCTTAAACTCAACAGTTACAAAAATCAACACTGATAATGCCCAAGTGTTGTCTCTGAAAATAAAAAATAGACTTTCCCAGTGGCTTTGTGAAAACATCTGTGAGCTGATCTCGAGAGCCACATAATTGAAGTGCTATATCACCATTATTGATGAGCTCGTGAATGAAGTGAAAGCGAGTGTCAATATGCTTGCTTTTCTTGTGAAACACATGATTTTTGGATAGAGAAATTGTTGACGTGTTGTCACAGAAGATAGGAGTTGGCTCCTTTTCTATATGTGACATATCATTCAATATTCTTATTAGCCACACAACTTGATAGGAAGTTGAGGTATCAACAACATACTCTGCCTATGAAGAAGATATTGATACAATGGGTTGCTTCTTTGATGCCCATGAAATGGGGTTCATGCCCAGGTGAAAATCATGTCCTGAGGTGCTTTTCTTGTCATTTAGGCTTCCTGCAAAATCACTATGTGTGTAACCAGAGAGATGATTATCATCAGACTGAGTGTACCATAAGACAAAATTGAGAGTCCATGCAACATATCTCAGAATTCTTTTCACCATATTCTAGTGAGAATCTTTGGGGTATTCCATAAACCTGGAAACAAGGTTGGTTGCATACATAATATCAGGCCTAGTTGTTGTAAGATACATCAAACTTCCTACTAAAATTTTTTACAGGGTAGGGTACACTGTAGGGCCTTAATCTTTCTTGCTCAAATTTGTGCCTATGGGTATATGAGTTTCTGCTGGATTACAGTCTTCAATGTGAAATCTTTTGATGATGTCTGTTGCATACTTTTGCTGACAGACAAAAATGCCTTTGGTTGATTGATTAACCTCAATTCCCAGAAAATATTTCACTATGCCAAGATCTATCATTTCAAACTCAGATTGCATGGCATGTTTAAAGTTGGTTAACTCAAGAATTCTAGTATATATCATGTCATCAACATATAAACATAAAATCAGAATTTTACCGTGTTGATCAATTTTGGTGTAAAGAGTTGGCTCATTTTGGCTTCTGTTGAACCCACTTTTGATCAGGTAAGTGTCAATTCTGCTATACCAAGCTCTTGGAGATTTTTTTAAGCCAGACAGGGATTTCTTCAACCGATACATTTTGGTTAGCTGCGCTTGGACTTCAAATCCAGGTGGTTGGTCGACATAAACTTTTTCTTCTAAGAAACCATTCAAGAAAGTTGACTTGACATCCATCTGGTATACTTGTCATTTGTGTTGAGCTACTATGGAAAAGAGACTCCTTACAGTGTCTAATCTTGATACCGGAGCAAAAGTTTCACCATAATCAGTACCTGGTTGTTGTGAGAATCCTTTGGCAACAAGTCTTGCCTTGTGTTTTTCAATCTGGCCCTTTTCATTGAGTTTAGTTTTGTAAACCCACTTGACACCAATACACTTCTTGTGTTTGGGCAGATCAACAAGATCCGATGTCATGTTCTTCTCAATGGAGTCAATCTCTTGGTTCATGGCTTGAACCCAATGTGGCTCCTCAGCTGCTTCTTTAAAATATGTAGGTTGACATGACATTAATGCAAAAATATTGTGTTGTTCAATGTCATCCAACTGCTGATAGATTTCTCTCAAACTTCGAGTTCTCTGATTTGGAAGATCAGAGGACGAGTTTCTACTGGAAGTTGAGTTACTTTAGAGTTTTCAGATTGGCCTTGTACCTGCAGTCTTGGAAGAGTAGGTTGAGGTATTGGTTGTCCTGAATCTTTTATGTTTTCAGGACTAGGAAGCAATGGATTTTGACTGTCCATTTGTTGATTTTCAGATTCGTTCTAGAGTTGATTTTCCAGAAATTTTACATCTCTGTTGAGAATTAGTTTCTTTGGGATTGGATTGTAAAGCCTGTAAGCTTTTGATGTTTCATTGTATTGAGTAAAGATACATTTCTCACTTATGTCATCCAGTTTATTCCTTAATTCAGAAGGTATGTGAGCGTATGCTATGCATCCAAATGTCCTTAGATGAGAAACATATAGCTTTGTCCCACTCCATGCTTCTTGAGGGAATTTCATCTTGAGACTGGTGGTTGGAGATCTAGTCAAGATATAAACTGAGCATGCTACTGCTTCAGACCCAAAAGTATTTGACAGACATTTATGTTTGAGTAGGCTTCTTGTCATGTTCATAATTGTCTGATTTTTTGTTTCAGCCACTCCATTCTGTTGTGGAGTATACTTGGTTGTAGTTTGCATGATGATGTCTTGTGATTTGCAAAAAATTGCAAATTCTTTGGAGTTTTATTCTCCTCCTCCATCTGACTTGATTGCATTTACATATTTGCCACTCTGTTTTTCAGCTTCAGCTTTGAATTCTTTGAATTTTGCAAAAGTTTCAGACTTGGGTCTCAAAAAATAGATCCATATTTTCCTGCTAAAGTCATCAATAAACGTTAGAAAATAAAAGCTACCACCTATTGAATCTCTTTGCATTGGTCCACATAGGTCAGTGTGAACAAGTTCGAGATGTTGTTTTTCTTGAGTGGAGGACTGTGGAAAACTAGTTCTCTTATGTTTTCCACATATGCAAGACTCACATGGGGGATTTTTCTCTTTGAATATAGGGAGACCTATGACCATGGAGTGCTTTTGTAGAATACTTAGACTCTGAAAGGGTATATGTCAAAATATTGTATGCCAAACCATATTTTCATTGGGGGTGGATGCACTTTGTGCATATGTTTGGATCAGATTTGCAGTTCTAAGGGTCAGGGGAAACATCCTATTCTGAGTCATGTGGATTTCAGAAATCAATTTTCTTCTAGGGTATTTTTCATACATACTGCATGAGGCTCCCTCAAAAAGTACCTTATAACCATGTTCAATGAGTTTTCCTACACTTAACAGATTATGTTTTAGATCTGGAACATGATAGACATTGTTTATGTCTTTCTTTACATGTTGTTTAGTAAGAATAGGTACAGTTCATTTTCCTTGAACTTTGACTAAGGAATCATTTCCAAGTGTAATATTAGAGGAAATTTAAGAATCAATGTGTAAGGCCCCCAGCCATCAACACCACAGTTGGGCCAACGCTACTACACGAAAAAACACTTTTGTAACATATTATGCATTCTAATGAACTTAAAACGCTTAATGACAGTTAAACATAGAATTACTGCTAGAATTTCAGAGTTAATGGAAATAACAATAATTCATATGCACAACAAAATACATGATAACATTGCAAGAATCACAGGTATGAAATTTAATTAATTACAGAATTACAAAACATAGTGACACTTATCCTTGAAACTGTCACGCACCACCAACTGCATGTAGAGCTTCCACGAACCTCCCAGCCTTAGACCACACGGCTCATCACTCTCAGCAGTAGGTCACCCCCGAGCTGGGACTAAGCTCCACCGAGTAAGGAATCCTAAGCAAGGTAAGGTTTACAGGAAGAATACACGTAAAAGAAGGAGGATTCTCACCCAGGAAGCACTTATGCCCACTGCCCATAGACTCTCCTTCCCCACATGCATGTCCCACCCCAGGAGTATACACCTTATTTGTGACCTAGATAGTCCTTCGGCTGCTAAACTCCCTTACCTTGGGCTTCAACAACAGACCAGACCAGAAATATCCGAGTTTTGTGGCATCTACAGGGTTCCTTCCAGGAGCTCTCTTCTTCCTCCATGCACTCTCTCACTTAGAGAGAGTTGCCAACACATTTCACAACCTACTTCTTCAACCTCAACCACCTCTCTCACCTGGAGAGAGAGTTGTATACAAAGGCCAGACAACCTATTTCTTCAGTTTCCTTCCAGCACAAGGAGAACAACAGTAAGACTCAGTAGAGGATGGATGACAATAGCCAATTACACTTAGCCAAGGGACTGCATGACCACAACAGTCCGCAGTTAAAACACACACATCATGGACGATTATGGTATGCCAAAGGTTCAACGAACACACATGAGACACGGCTCAGTCCACGGGTTTACCACTGGGTTTCACGGTTTCATATTTCAGAGTTGCGTGAGATATGTCACACTCCGACACAGAGGTCATATGGTTCAGACAAGCCATAGAAGAATGGAGGACCAACCCCCGAACTCAGGTTGCGAATCGAGGAATGAATGAAAAACCCCCAACATGGCTTACTTCTCTAGTTTTAACTGCATGCACCCGAGTCGACACCTGTCTCCCTGGGGCTGCATGTTTCCCATCTTGCACACATTCCCATTCCAGGAACTTAGGATAAAACATATACATTGTCATAGCTTTCGAATAATATTTAATTATTATTCCCAAGGACTTAAGCCCTCAAGCTTAGCCCCTCTTCTAATATTTCATCCCCCTCTCCCTTACCCAGGCTTTGTGGAAGCTTAGTCCCCCATCACTCATTCATCATGGTCGGTCCACACACAGAGATGTTTTTGTATTAATATTGTGCATAATTACATGTACAAAAATCAGGGTCTTGGTCCTCAACACTTAGGCTCCTTGGCCTAAATAACACATAAGCCCACTAGCTTATATAAACTTGTCTCACCAGCCTATAAAACAAAATTAAAATTCATAATACAATTGGGGAATGTCCTTGGGGTATTACAATCCCCTCCCCTTATTTTTGCACTATCCTCAGTGCAACTTTCACACAGTATTTGCAAGAGTTCCAAAATCTTCAAAAAGATGTGGGTATTATGCTCGCATAGCATCTTCATGTTTCCATGTTGCATCCTCAGGACCGTACCAGGTCCACTAGACCTTTATAATCCCTATAGCTCGATTCTAGAGCTGTTTGTTTTTCCTGTCCAATATGCACACATGATGCATTTGCAGGACACCTTCTTGTTCCACCACCTGAATCACATTCCAAATGATAACATGATTAGCATCTGGTATATAATTCTTAAGCAATGAAACATGAAACACATTATGCACAGTCATGGATGCAGGTAGTGCAAGCATATATGCAATTGGCCCAATCCTTTCTAGGATTTCAAATGGCCCACAAAATATGGCTGCCAACCTGCCGCAACTTCCCAGCTTCAGGGAACTCCAGTTATCTTTCACTTTCAGGAAAACATAATCACCCACTTTGAACTCTCTGTGGGTTCTGTTCTTATCAACATAATTTTTCTTCCTGTTCTGGGCATCTTTCAAATTCTTCTTAATTTTTATCATTTGGTTCTCCATCTCCTTGAGCAACTCTGGCCCAACTACTGTTCTATCAGTTGGATTATCCTAGCTCACTTGAGTATTGCACTTTCTTCCATAAAGTGCTTCAAATGGGCTCATTTTCAACGATGCATGATACCCATTGTTGTAGGAAAATTCTACCAAGTGCGGGTAGTCTTCCCATCTTGATGGTTTGTCCATCACATACATTCTTAGTATGTCTTCTATTACCCTATTCACCCTCTCTGTCCTTCCATTAGACTTGGGATGATAAGATGTACTAAAGTTCAGATTCGTTCTAAATCCTTTGAACATTCCTTTCTAGAAATTCAAGGTGAATTTAGGGTCTCTGTCGAACACAATCATTTTAGGAATTTTGTGCAATCGTGCCACTTCCTTTATGAAAATATCAACAACATATGCTACCTTGTGAGTAGTTTTTAGTGGAATAAAATGGGCATCTTTTGTAATCTTTTCCACCACCACCATGATCGCATCATGCAACTTGGTTGTTCTGGGCAATCCCGTAATAAAATCCATCGTTACTACTTCCCACTTCCACTAAGGAATGGGTAAAGGTTGTTGCAACCCTGCTGGGTGCCTATGCTCAGCTTTAACTTGTTGACACTCCATACATCTGGCGATATATTCAACGATCTCTCTCTTCTTACCCGGCCAAAAGTAATGGTTCTTAACCGTTGCTACTGTTTTCTGATATCCAAGGTGCCCTGCATACGGCACATTATGCATCTCCTACAAAATCATCTGTTTCAAGCACTGGACATTGAGTACAAAAATTATGTTCTTGTACAACAGTATTCCATCTGTTTCCAATTTATAAATTTTCATCTTCTGTGGCATCTTACCCTGTTGTAGCTTGGGTACCAATTCTCTGTACTGCAAATCTGCATTTGCATCCTCCAAAATTCTGTTTTTAATATTAGTCTGATACATGCTAATGGTTGTAGCATGTAATTCATGCACCCTCCTACTGAGTGCATCAACCACTTTATTCTCCTTTCCTTTGATATGTTTGATCTCATAGTCATACTCACATAGAAATTCTAGCCACCTACTTTGTCTAGCATTTAAGGTTGGTTGATCAAACAAATATTTTAGACCATTATGGTCTGCTATGAGTTCAAACCTCCTTCCCATGAGGTAATGCCTCCATTTCTTTAGAGCATGAACTATGGATTCCAACTCCAAGTAATGGGTTGCATAGTTCTTCTCGTTCTCTTTTAATTTCCTAGACTCATAACAGATTACTAATCCGTTATGACCGAGGACCCCTCCCAGTCCTTCTTTTCATGCATCAGTGCATACTATGAAATCTTCATTTGGATCTGTAATTCTCAGGATTGGAGCACTGGTTAACAACTACTTCAATGGATGGAAGCTTTCCTCACATTCCTCTCTCCAGTGAAATTGTTTCCCCTTTATTTGTAATGAAGTAATAGGGTGAGCTATCTTGGAAAACCCTATGATGAACCTTCTATAATAACCAGCCAATCCCATGAAGGATCTAACTTTCGTTATGTTCCTTGGAGCGGATCATTCTCTAATGGCTTCAATCTTCTCAGGGTCTACCGCTATCCCATCCTTCGAGATAATATGTCCCAAGTAATGGATCCATTCCTGATAAAATGAGCACTTGCTCAGCTTGGCATATAGTTGGTTCTCTCTTAGCACCTACAACACCATCCTCAGATGTTGTTCGTGTTCTTCCTCGGTCCTGGAATACACCAGAATGTCATCTAGGAAGACGATGAAAAACTTGTCTAGATAGTCCCTGAATACTCCATTCATCAATCTCATAAAAACAACAGGTGCATTTGAGAAGTCCGCAATGTGAAGGAGCTTGTGACTTCAAGCTCACAACTCACAAAATTTCGACATCACCTGAACCTTCCATCGGAAGGGACACGTGGCGACCGTTCAACACTTCACTGACTTGCAACTTGAAGGAGTCAACCAGCAGAGTTTCAAGAACCTGCGATACATGAAATCGCAAAATAATCACAGTCATTGATCGAACAAAGATCTGGATTGTCGATCCAATGCTATCACGATTTTAGCTACTGAGAAATCAGAGGTGTTATTTTAGTGAACTCGTGATACGAGAAAATCCGACATGATCTGAGCCGTTAGATCAGGAGGAGCGTGAACCGTTGATTTGGGAGGCTCCAAAATTTCGGCATTTCGGAGTTCGGGGTTTGGATAACATCGTGACGAGAGTTCAAGGGTCATGAAATACACATTGCGGACTTCTCACATTGCGGTATTTCATGTTTCGTGAATTCTCACCGATGTGTTCTCTGACCTTTACTCCCTGCAAGTCAGCAAAATGTTGAGATCTCGCCACATGTCCATCTTGATGGATAGGCCCAATGATTTCGAGATTTCGCGACTTTGCAAGTTGTCTTTTCTCCTGTGCGCTCCAGAGGACTAAGCCTTGTGCACTTTGTCTGGGATCCGACGACTATCGGTGCTCTACGCTAAATCTGATAGTTGAAACTCTTTTTCCTTTTCTGCATGCTTCTTGTCCTTTCTAAACTCGATCAATGTCTTAGATCTGTTCGCAGGACCGATCCTACGGATGCATCTTCTTATCCATTGTTTCTTTAGCTTGTCCTTTGGCACTCTTTGCAGAATTCTCTCCATATGAAGGAATTTCACGAATTCTTTAAAGAACTTACGAATTTTTTCTCTTCTGCAGCTTTGTTTCCTCAAGCTTTTACGAATTTCACGATTCTTTGCCTTCTGCAGCTTTGTTTCCTCAATATTTTGAGCGTATGGCGCTCTTCATCCTCACGTTTTCTTTCTGCAATGATCTTTTGAGCGGATGGCAGACTGCGCGTTGTTCTCCAAGCTCTGTGAAGAATCTCATGTCCTAAGCTCTCATTGACAGTTTGAGTTCTTTGCTACTTATGATCGAGCTTCTCTGTAGACTGTGTGAAGAGGCTTACATCTGCAGCTCTGATACCATGATAAAATGAGAAGCAGAGAATACAGAGAAAGAGCAGAGCAGAAAATAGTATTCAATATATTGAGTATATGAGGAAAAGAGTACATTAAGAAAAGGGAAAATAGTTGAGCTAAATAGGCTCAAGCAAATCAAGAACATCAAGAAACAATAGTACAACTGGCAGTGTACAGTCAGACTATTGAGGTTACATTATATTTAACATTATCGTCAAACCAAGCTTCTATGTCGAGAATCCAATTGTTAAACACTTTTGGATCACGGGATCTATCATAGAAAGAAACCTCACATTTTGTGCACTAGGGAGGTGGTTTGCTAATAGAGATATCATTAATTGTTGTAGCTAACGAGGCAATGACATTGGCCAGTTCTACCACCCATTTAGAAAGATTCAAAGTTTATATGACTTATATGACCATACTCTTTGATGAGAAGGAAAGTACTCAAGCCACACCAATCTTTAAAACTTGATTTTTGCACCAGTCCTTAAAACTTGATTTTTGGGAGTGTATATATTTTATCTCTCCACACACTAAGTATTTTATGAAAAGAAGGAATGGGATTCAAATTTCAAATCCTTTCGTTATAAAAAAAATCTCTATCAAAAAAGCTTATTGACATATTAATAAAAGGGAAATTAACCACACATAAACCCACCTCTTCCATGTTAATCCAGCCACATACATCCTCACGAAAACCCACCTCTTCCATGTTAATCCAGCCACATACATCCTCACGAAAACCCTTGTCAACAGGGCAGTCCTAACACCCTTGTCAACAAGACAATCCTGTGGATATGGTGCCAAAACAGGTGCGTAAAGGTAATGACCCTGATACAATTTTGATCCAAGTGAGATGTTGGATCGAACTTTCGAGGAATATCAATCTGTAGCCATTCCAACTAGTATGAATGGCATTGGCTTCACGACAAGCCGCTGCCAATAAGGACACACAGGCAAATAGTGGAAGGGAAGATCACAACGTATTTTCTATTGTGTTACCACAGATTTATAGATTTTTCTACTCTATTGTATTTATTTGCACTATTCTTTGTTAGTTTCAGACTTATGTTTTTTATATAAATTTTGGGCGTTAATATATAAATGAAATAAAATGTTGAACGCAGAACAACCACATTTACAATAAATAAAGTCAATTTCTTTTTGGAGTGTTGTTTGTTAGTTTCCATTGTTTGTTATGTAAATTTTGTCTCAGCTCACATTAATATATAAATGAAATAAAGCGTTGAACACCTAACAACCTCATTTACTATAAATCAAATCAATCTCTATTTGCAGCGTTATTAACCACATTTACTATGAATCAAATCAATCTTTATTTACAATGTTGTTTGTTAGTTTATGTCTTTTGTTTGTTATGCCATTTATTTTGGTGTCTCACATTAATATATAAATTAAATAAAATGTTGAATTGTTTTTTGGTCTCATCTGACATTAATATATAAATTAAATAAAATGATGAACTCCGACTGAATCAAATAAATTTCTAGACATTTAACTGTTAAAAATATTTTTTAATTATTTGAAAAATATTTTAAAATAAACACATTTTCAGTTGGAAAAGGGAAAAGATAAAATGCAGCTTATGCAAAGATATTAACCAATGATTTTATTCAACTTTTAGAAGATAAAAAGACAATCCTTAATCATCAAATAAACTTGTCATATCATAAATATAAGTATAACTATATTTTATAAAACAAATTAAAAAAATCTGAACATAAACATGTTACATCAAACTTCCAACACTTCTAACATTTAAAATTTTATAAAATTATAAAATTCTGAACCACATAAAACTGTTACATCACATTTCAAACACTTATGACATTTAAAATTTCTCATTAGAAAAGAAACTTACCCTAAAAGATTTAGGGCTTTAATGCAAATATAACTTTAATACTTTATTAAAAAAATACACAATTCCAAACATAGAACCGGTTACATCAAAATTCTATTGCCTGTTGAAAGCAGTTAGATGCCAATAAAGTTTTTGAACAAGTTCGGCTCAGACAAATTATTACAAAATATATTTATATTTATATAAACAAAATGTTAAAATAATTTAAAAGCATAAAATATTAAAATAATTTAAAAGCATAATATTTAGGATATGACCTTTTTATGTGGTATGTTAATAGTTCTATCAATTGATTAATTTTTCATGGGACATTCGCCTAAAATCAGGTGAAAAATTATTAGATTCTTATATTTGAGTGATTATTTCTGTATAAACCAAGTGCCCCACCTGTTTTTCAGTATGCTGAATTCATTTCTACATTCAGAAATGGATTTTGAACAACAAAAAATAGTGATTTGTGTAAATAGTAATTTTCAAGAAAACAATAAACCCAAAATTCCAAATTTATGAAAAAAAATATCAACCAATCAAATTAATCTTTTAAATATTTCATAAAAAAATAATATTATAATAAATAAACTTGTACTTAATTCAATTATAATACAATTCAAATACATACTTTTATATATTTTAATAGTAAAATAGTTACCGAGAGAATGTATCTTATCCCATAAACAAAGGAACACCAATTTGATGTCTAACTTAACTTGACTGAACCTTAAAATTATATTATTATTAACCTGACCTCCTTCTTCTTCTTATTATTAAACTAAAATTTTTTATTGATTAAATTGTGTATCAATTTCCAAACAGATTTCATTATTTTACAAATATAACATCGCATAAAATCTCAAAAATTAATCATTTACACATCATCATTATATATATATATATATATATATATATATATTACAGTATATATAATTCCATCCAATTAATAAAAAGTCTGGAGTGCTCCACGGCTGAGAAAAACAAGTTGCAGAGTTAAAATGATGAAAATTACATCTTACACCTCTCCACCTCACTTCAAGGTTCTCGACATGACGTTTGAAGGTGAATATTTTTCGCCATATGATCCATTATGGTTATGGACACACTACCAATGACATCACCCTCCCTGTGACATCCAACAACTCTTATTTTGACACACTATGTTCTAAACGTCTAAGAACCAACCAACAGGTTTCCCTGCTTCTTCTCAGCGTCTATGGAATCCAAGTTTTCGCATACCACACAGAGCCATCTAAACAGGTTTATATGATTTTACTATAAACCTTGCTATTCTATTGTACTTATTTGCACTGTTATTTGTCAATTTTAGTCTTTTCTAGTTTTTGTCTCATCTGACATCAATGCTTTAAGAACTTAACTGTCATTTCAAACGAACAGAACGAGAAACGCGATACAGATATATCAATAAAGTTTAAGACTTGTTATGTAAATAACTACAATAACATATTTTATATCTATATAAATCTAATATTGATGCAGGAAATGGATGCAGGAATAGGAAGCATAGAGAACAAAGGCTTTTAACTATACCCAGTTCTATAGCACTGTGAATATTTTCTCCTACAGTGAAGACTTGAAAGCAATAATCAATGTTGCTCATGTTATTTGCAGTGACGTTCTTTGAAAAACTGTCAATGTTATCAATTTTCAGTGACAGCTTTTTAAAAACCGTTGTAAATATTTATGTTTAACAATAATGGCTTTCAACGGTCATCATTGTATTCCTTTTACACACTAAAATTATTGTAGTGGTAGCTTAGAACTAAACCAGCTCAGGGCATAATAGGGTCCCAAACCCAAAATACATTATCCTTCTATACTACATGCCAGGACTACTATGAAGTATCCAGGGTTGTACTACCCAGTATCCATGACCAAGAACATAAAGGGAAACACCTCAACACCCCTTTTTTATTTTTTTAACCCAGAAGTATCCATGACCAAGAACAAAAAGGTTAAAAACCTTCTTTCAAACTTTTATTTTTTAATTAATTAATTTATTTAAGATTTTGTCCAAAAACCAAAACCTCATTCAAGCTTCTTACCTTTATCTTTGAAAGAAGTTGACCCGGATTTAACCATTCAAGAGCATAGTTCAACACCAAATTGTGAATTAGCAAATCTCTAAATTGAATTTTATTAAGCTATAGTTTAACATAAATAAATTTAACTCAATCAATTTTAGAAAGAAATGCTCACTAAATCCTTAGAACTTTCAACAAATCATAATAATCTAGATAGTTGCAGAAATAATCCCAACTACTCCATGGGAATACTTCATGGGAATAGGAAACCAAAACATAATAATAATCTCCTACCCAAATAATAGTGACAAATACATATGTAAGATTAACTAGATATTCATGTGCTAAGATTAAGGATTAGAATCCATGTCATTTCTCATGACAACAAAAGCATTTGCCTAGAGCTTTTAGGAGAGAGGGAAAACGATGTTGCATTTGATGCCAAGAAATCCAAAGAGTTTGATAAGGTAGGAAGTGTTGGATCCATAATGAATTTGTGAGTCTTCGTCATGAAAATGTGATAGATGTAATAAGTGGAAGTTCAACAACTAGAACAATATATGTCGAATGATTGGTCAAGATCTCGGTGTCCATTGTTGATTCTTGATATGTGTTGACAATATAGTGGATACTCAACTGAATGGAATGAAAAATATTAGGAACCTAAAGGGAAGCTTCACATGATGATTGATGTTGAATAGGGCGACGAACTAGTGAAACGAGGCTACCAAATCTTAACTCCGAGCAATAAAATAAATATATAATAGGTGAGAAACTTTGAAGTTTTTAGAATTTCCTCTAGAGGTGGTGTCTCGAGCCATCTAAGGATGATTTGTGAGAAATGAAAATGCTAAAGGAGGAGGTGTATAAGAGCCATTTGTTGAATAAATTCTATGTTGCAAATCTAGATAATGATGTGGATATGGTTGCGATATAAAAGTTAGAGAACGCTTTTGAGGAGCAATGTGTCATGGTAGTTCAAATGCACTGTGAAGAAGATATTTGGTGCTATCTTTATGCAGCCAGTAAATATTGTTGAGTGCATCATATTGGACTTTCCAAGCATATAGATAAAGTCGGCCAAGAAACAAATCACAACAATCCATAGTGGTCACATCACAAGTGACTTTATCCACAAATTTAGGACCAAAAGAAAAGAACACAGTGCATGTGTGTGCGATCTAAGTAGATGAACCATTTTACTTTAATACAAGTGCATAAGGATGAGGGTCCACTAGCAAGTGTGGCTTATCAAGTATACATTAATAAATTGTCTCTTTTAATCAATTGTAAAAATGATGAGTATAGTGTATGAGACATGGTTTTTGATAGAAAATTACATTGTGCTTGGTTGAAAACATTTATATCGACATGATACTACTTTGCCATTCTTCTAGAAAATATGCAATAAGTTCTCCTTTCTTGAACAAAAAAAAATTAAGTTTTCCTTTCTTGAAAAGAAAAAAAATATTATTTACAAGTAAATCTATAATCAAGTAAGAAACATACAATTAACCATTGAAATATTGAATTAAATACCCATGTTTGTATTGTCCATGCCACTCTCCAATTCTTCAAAAATTTCACATTATGTAAAAAAAAAAATTCTTGAATGTTCTCTATCTTCATATCTTTAGGCTTATTCATTGTTCAATTCTTCAACGTTTTGAGTATCTTCGCTATTTTTTTATTTTTTGTTCGTGTTGTACCATTACTTCACACTGAGACTTTTTATATAGCACACAAGTAATTATTCTCCTTTTTTTTCAACAAACCATTTGGAAGTTTGTCATAGAATATAAAGAAATGATAACATTAGCATAATTCATTTCCCATAGTTCATCTAATAATTTAGACAAACATTCAAGATTTCTCTCAACATTGAAAGGATAATAGGCATTTTTTTTTTACTTATTGAGATCATCTAATCATTTTCACTAGAATTCAAGATTTCCATGGACTTCAAAAGAATAAGAACACCTTTTCAATGTGATTGTAATTGAAATAAACCCTTATTTTTATTTCTTTATATATTTTTCAAATTGTATAATGCAAATCACTTGAAACAAAAGTAATAAATTCCAAGATATGATGCCCATCAACTTTCTGGAAATTGATATAAGTAGCATTGGGATCCATTTTATATTTTATAATTGCATGGGTTTTTACAATATTGTGCTCCTCCTTTTTAAAAGAAATTAATAAATCATCAAGAAAGATGTTGGAAAATTTGGCAGCAGGAATGATGTTGCACAACATGCTTTTTAGCGTTTAAAATAAGATGTGTTCCTAATACTTTCATCATGGAATGTAATTCCTTCGTAAAAGGTATTGGGAAAATGTAAGCAAGGGTGAGACCCTTTATCCTTCACCAATATGGATGCCCTTTATCCTTAAATAGTAAGCAATTGTGTGATAAACACTTGGGAAAATCAACTTATGAAAATAAAATGATGTTTCTTATTCATGTAGTTAATATGTGGAATTTGTATTTGATGAGACATCGTTTGAATATATTTTGGTATGAATGTTTTCCTTCCTATGGAAACAAAAGTATGTTACAAAAATGTTAGGCTGTCATTATGATATCCTCTACAAAAAGGGAAATGAGAACATTGTTGTAAGTACTTTATCTAGATAGTATGAAGAGGATGGCTCTGTATTTTTTAATATTTACTTATGCTTGATTTGATAGATGAAGTACGCCAAGAATGGTTAGCAAATGAATAGGTGGCATAAATTCTACAATAGCTACACGGAAACTCCCATGCACATTTTGGTTACACATGGAAGAATAACACTTTACACTATAAAGGGAATATTTTTAAGTCCAAAATTTAGTGGTTAAATCTCAAGTTTTAGTTGAATTGAATTCTTCTCCCACATCAGGTTACTCAAGGTTTCAGAAAAGATATGGATGGATTAAACGTTCCTTCTTTTTGGAATTCATGAAGAAAGATAATCACACCTTTGTGGCATTGTGTGACACACCAACAACACAAGGGGAAGCTGATGAAGCTTCCAGGAACCTTTACCAATTCCTTCTAGGGTATGAATTGACATTTTCATGGATTTCATTGTAGGGTTACCAAAAAATAACAAAAAGAACACTTAATGTGGTCGTTATTCGTCATATTTCTAAATATGCTCATTTTTGTTCCTTGCAACACCCCTTCAGAGTCTCTAAAATAACAAAAGTTTTCATAGACAATACTTTTAAACTCCATGGAATGTCTAATTCAATTGTGACAGATTGTGATCCACTAGCAATTTCTGAAAGGAGTTGTCTTGAATTCAAGGTACCCATTTTATCATCATTGCATTATATCATACCCAAACAATGGTTAGACAGAAGTAATGAATATGTGTTTGGAAACTTATTTGCATTATTCTTCCTCAGAAAGGAAAACTCAATGGGTGTAGTAGTTATCCCTTTTTGAATGGTGATAAAAATCAACCTATCATGGAGCTCCTAAAATGTCCCCATATGAGCTAGTAAATAGAAAACATCTCCTCTTAGTGATATCCT
>JASDQU010010473.1:29581-41539 GCA_032191745.1 Picea mariana | reverse complement strand
ATTCATTTAACAAGTCATTTAGATGCACACACACATAAAACACAGAGATAATTAACACAATATTTACCCAATTACTAAATGAAAAGCATGCTAAAAAATATGAAGGAAATTCTCTCTTCCTCTATATTCCTTTAACAAGTATTTACAAGGAGTTCAACATCTCTTAGAAGATTTCGGCTTCTTTTTCTACCAATTTCCAGCAACAACAACAACAACTATTATTAACAATAACCCCATTTGGGCCTAGATTACATATTTTAATACATGAGGGGGATTCTTGAGCCTTCCCTCCAGACTATCTTAGTGATTTAATATCACAATTAAGCATCCTCTCACTAAGGATTATTACAATAAATGAGATATTACAATTTGGATACGAGTCGGTGCTCAAAATACGTACAATCCTATATGTATTAAAGGAAAATGCATTCCTCTGGACCACATACAATGGCTAAGATTCAATATCTTTTTTTATCTTTAATTACAATACTTTCAAAATATTAAAGTGACATGCTCTCCTTGGAATCCAAACCAATTTAGTGTGTCGTGCTAGATACTGAGTCGTTTTCCACTTGCCTCATTGAGTGATGAAGGTGATGCTCCTGCATCACCTTGCTCATGGAATTCCAACTTCCACCAGGCCTTTGGCCGAAAATGATATTCCTCAAGGCATCCTATATCTAGTCACCAAGGAGGACAACATATTTCTCTAGCAACATGTCTTCTAAGATGAAGTTGTCAAATTCATCTATGTAATACCATTTTTTTGACCCCTAGATAAAGGGTTTGTATGTAATGATTAATTGAGTATAAGCCTAGACATATGTGGTCTAAGTTGAAGTATGACATTAAACATTGATGATTCACCAGGTGGGTAACATGTGCTTTGCATATATAAGAAAAATAAAAATAATGGCCATAAGTGAAGAAGGAAATGAAAAGGGGCCATGAGTCCAAGAGAGGGGAAGAAAGGGTGCCTAGACGGATATTATGAAAAATAGCAATATTTATTGTTTCCCACCCTTTATCCTAAATTCCCTAACCTTTTTTTATTCTCATTAATTATTCACCAACTTCAATATTAGTTCTTCCAAAATAAATATACGTGGGTTTCTTGTAAAGGCACATGGTATCTTCTTATCCTAAAATATATTACCTATGATTTTAGGCATGCAAGTTTTTCTCTAATTCATTATTATAATGTTGCTTTTACTCTCCTCTACTATCATGTTTCCTACCTTTCTACCAATCACTAACTATATAGAATTACTACCAGGAAAATGTGGAAAATAATGATTGATATTTTGGTTGAATGTTGAAGAGAAAGGAAGCCATTATTTAGAAACAAATACCTTGGTTCCCAACATTAGATATTCCTTGACTAGTCTACAATGGAGCACTAGAGGGAAGGAGATAACCCAAGGGATTACTTAGAAGACAAGGAGATCTGATTCCTAGTGTATTGTAGGGTGAGGGGGAGGATAAGTTGGTTGAGTAGAATTTTTATGCTAAGAATGCTCTATAATGATAATTTCTTATCTGTGAAATATGGAATTGACTTGAGCATGAGATATTATAATCACATCATAGTTAATTCAACTTTATGTTTTCATAGCTCTGACTTGGGTGTATCCTTTGTGACAGAGTATCTATGGTTAGTTGGATAATTCTTTATTTGTAACATGTTGGTGGAGAATTACAGAAAAGATGAGAGCTTGTTCTTGTTGTTCATCTTTGTTATTTTTTTTTTATGATTTAATTGATGATAATGATAAATTTGGAAAATTAATATGTTTCAATTCATTCTAGGATGAATTATAAGTCAGTTTGAATATATGTGCATATCATAGGGATTGAATTTGGATATCCATTGCATTTCATTTCTATGTGCTCATAATTTAATATAATTATCATTGGTTTCCCCTAAGTTTTCATCGGTGGTGTGATTGAGTTTATATTGGAGTACCACATCCCTTTAACAATAGTAGAAAGTGAATTAGTGATCCAAAAAGGATCGAGAGAAGACTGAGGAAAACTCAGAATTTGCAGAAGAAAATTAGGAAGCTCAAAATGGCCTCAGTAGACAGAGAAAGGGAAAAAATTCAAAGTCCTCAAAACTCGGTGAAATTGGGATCATCGAGAAGAGAGCGTCGCAATATTTTCAACTATGTAAACGGATCGTCAAAAGGAGTTATGGATCAAAATATATTCGCAGTGAAAGTTTTGGTCAACCTAGCCCAATCAACAGGGATGAGTCAGCATCTGTACTGTTGATGTCAGCATCAGTACGGATGACATCAATGTCTGTACACTGTATATGGCACATGCCGAAGGTGACATGTGTCATGTTGAAGTCAACATGATGTCATCATGGTGGCATGTCAACACCATAGGCTGCCACATGTCACTCATTTTTAGCATTTTCAGGTCAATCTATGGACCAATGAGAAATTGCCATGTGGCAGTCCATACAACCACGTGGCAGAGCGTACAGTGACATGACATGATGATGTGGTAGGAGACATGGCTGGTGATTGTGCAAGTGGTTAGCATAGGCCAATGGTTGGCTGCCACATGGCAGTGGGAAAATTCCCAATGAGGGCCCAAAACTGGATTTTCAAAAATAAACAGAAATGGGCCCGCCAAATCTGGCGGCCAAACTACAAGCTCTAACAGACCCAAACACTGCTCCAAACTTGGTGAACTTCCAAACCATATATATATATATATATATATATATATATATTGTTATAACAATAACCCAAAACGGGAGGCCCACAGGCTCAACTACGGGACCTCCCCCCATCCAATACCTTAAAAATAACATTCACCATTGTTGGGCCAATAGAATCCGTTGGTTAGTCCTCCCCACTTTTTGATTAAAATTTGAGTCTTCCCATGGACGAGGAGGAGGGCGCTCGATGGTACGACCGAGAACAGATTTCAAGACGCAGTACAGATAATTAATTGTAGGGAGTGGGCATGGAAACCGAGACATGATTTCTCAAGGGCTTGGGAGTGCCAGAGTCGGATTGAGGCATGGAGAAAATCATTTTGGGTAATTCGAATCCAAGAATTCAATGGTGTTGTATGTTTTTTGTTTTGAGAAATGATTCTGCAACTTAATTCTAGAATGACATATACTTATGTATTTTGCCAAATTCGTTTGCTGAATTAATGAAAAGGCCTACCCATTTGAGAGAAGGACCCAGAGATGTAGTCCACTAGGGATGAACTCCGTTATCAAGTTTTTTGTGTTCATAATTGATTCTTATGTCTCTTCATTATTGAGCTTTTTCTTCTTTATGGTGCACTTTAATTTACGATCATTTAATACAATTCTTTATAAGTCACTTCAATGAAAAGATCTTCTATCATGTTGGTATTAAAGAAGTCATATTTCACTTGAACTGTTGAGTGTGAATGCTTACAAGGGCCAAGCATAAGCAGGGTGAACGAACTCTTAATACTTTCAATCCCAAAGTTGTCTGTGCATCTCAAAGGAAGAAAATGGTAGAAGAGTACAAGCATGATGAACAAGAGAAAAGATTCCATATGGTCTTTTATCGCATGTCAGAAATGGTCGAGCGAATGTATGGAGACTACAAGAAGAGGATGAATAAGAAAGGGAAGAAAAAGGAAGCATGAGTTGATGATAATGCTTCAGTAAATCAAGGGGCTATAGGAGACCCCCGTGAGCCTCCATATTCACCATCAAGTTATAGTTCTTCTTCCTCTGAGCATTCTCATCATTCTCATCATTCTAGCCATAAATCTTCTTTTAAGAAACCATTATTAAAGGTTGATGTAAAATTTTCTTTACATATGTTTTAATGGAGATGCTAATCCTGAAAAGCTAGATAATTGGATCTGATACATTGAAGTATATTGTTGTGTTCAACATATTGATGAAGAGGAAGTTAAAGTGAAATTGGATTCTCTTCTGTTGGAAGGCACCCCTCTCCTATTGTGGGAGAGAAAACTTCGGGACATAAGTTTGGTAATCTTCTTTCCTCATGGTCGGAATTTACAGCAGTGATAAGGAAGAAATTTTATCCAGTGGGTTATTTACATAAAGCAATGATGGAATGGAAAAGTTTAAGACAAAGTGAAGGTCAAACTGTACAAAGTTTCATGGAAGAATTTAGGAATAAATATCTTGCATTAAACATTCCTTTGGATTCTTATGAAACTTTAATGAAGTATATTGGTGCACTTTAGAGTTATATTCGTCATACTTTGCTATTGTTTAACCCCACCAATCTTGACAAAGTTTTTGTGCAAGCCACTGAACTTGAGAATGGGGGAAAGCATGTTCAAGAAGATCCCAGAAAGAAACCTTCCAATTTCCCACATAAGAAGTTTAAGAAGTTTAAAGGGAAGGACAAGAAGACTGCCACTATAAAGAGAGAATAAGGAAAGCCATATTACACTCATTGCAAGAAAAGTGGTCACGATGATGAACATTGTTGGAAACTACATCCAGAGAAGAGACCGAAGCAATTCGGTGGAAAGGGGAAGACAAAGACCGTTGCTACATTGCAACAAGATCTTGGTTCCAATTCATGAGATGAAGGAAAGATCACAGCGGTTGGAGTACAAGGTAAAGATTTCCTTCATGTTAGTTCAAATTCAAATAATGAATATCATGATGATGAAAGTAAGAGGAATAAATTATTTCATATAAGATTTGTATCTAAACACACTAAGATAGATACATTATTTGATCTGGGTTCCCAAGTAAACTTGATATCTGAAGCAGTTCTCAGAAATATGGGTTTTGAAACTAAACCACATCCAAATCCGTATCCTCTTGGTTGGGTATGTGATAAAGAAAAACTTAATGTCACCAAGCAATGTAGGGTCAAATTTTATATTGCTTCAAAGTTTATTGATGAAGTAGATTTGGATGTTGTATCACTTGATATGTGTGGCATAGCGTTGGGGAGTCCTTAACTTTATGATAGAAAAAAATTCTTCTTTCGTCATGAGAACATATATCTCCTTACTAAAGGGGGAGTGGAATATATTATTATATCCCACAGCATGAGGGTAAACGCAACACTTGTTAGTGTAGGACAAATGAAGAGACTCATAAACACTAATAAGAGATATGTACTCATGTTCATAAGGGAGAAAGATGTCGGAACATCCAATGCTTTCCAAAGCTGTGATCCTTCTCATAAGAAATAACTAATTGATATTGTTTCTAAGTATGATGATATTTTCTGAGAACAAGATGGATTACCTGCTAAGAGGTAAATACAACATGAAATACATCTTCAGTAGGACTCTCCTCTTCCTAATGTGGGCATGTATAGGATGTCAGTTGTAGAGATGATAGAGATCAAGAAGTAGGTACAAGGCTTAGTGGATCAAGGGGTCATCAGGCCCAGCTCATCTCCTTGTGGTTCTTCAATTGTGATGGTGCCAAAGAAAGATGGCACATGGAAAATGTGTGTTGATTACCGGGCCTTAAATAAAATCATGGTGAAAAATCGATACCCTCTTCCTCATATAGATGATTTACTTGATCAGTTAAAGAATGATGTTTATTTCACTAAGTTGGATTTTCATAGTGGATACCATCAGATCAAGGTTGCAGAACAGGATGCATGGAAGGCTTCCTTTAAAACCAAACATGGATTGTTTGAGTGGTTATTTATGTGGTTTGGGATTTGTAATGCTCTATCAACTTTCATGCGTGTGATGAATGAAGTATTCAGGGCATTTCTAGATGATTTTGTGATTGTATATTTAGACGCCATTCTTATATTTAGTGGGACTTGGGATGAACATGTAAGGCATGTAAAGCAAGTATTGGATACTTTGCAAAGGGAAAAGTTGTATGTAAGATTATCCAAATGTGAATTTGGTAAGACTGCACTTATTTACTTAGGTCATATTGGAGGAGGAGGACAATTGAAAATTGATCCTTCCAAGATTGATGTAATTTTAAATTGGCATGATCCCAAAAGTGTAATGGAGATACAAAGATTCTTAGGTGCAGTTCATTATTGGAGGAGATTCATTTAAAACTTCTCCTTTATAGAAGCTCCTTTGCATGCCTTAACCATTGTGAAGAACACTTTTCAGTGGGGAGGAAAGAAACAAAAATATTTCGACGCTTTGAAAGAAAAGATCAGTATTGCACCAGTATTATCACTGTCAAATATTCAACATCCCTTGGAGATCGAGATAGATTCTAGTGGATATGCCATGGGTGCAGTATTGATGCAATATTGTAAACCTATTTGTTACCACTATGAAACTTTTAACCAAGTTGTTATTAACTATCCTACATATGATAAAGAGTTTTCTGCATTAGTTCAAAGCATAAAGAAATGTAATCACTACTTGTTATGGAAGGAAACAAGAATACATACATATCATCAACCGTTACAATATCTCCAAGAACAAACCAAACTACAACAATCTCGACATTATAGATGGATGGTTTCCTACAACAATTTTATTTGATAATTAGGTACAAAAAAGGTACGAGTAACAAGGTAGCTGATATTCTTTCTAGACCTCCTATTGTTGCTTCTATTATTTTGAAGAATGCTTTTTTATCTCATGATATCTATGTGGAACAATATGCCATTGATGGATATTTTAAATAAGTATATGAGAAGTTAACCCATGGTGCAAAGGTAGAGAACTATTTCTTGTAGGGAAAACTACTCT
The DNA here is from genome assembly GCA_032191745.1 of Picea mariana. Lineage (NCBI taxonomy): Eukaryota > Viridiplantae > Streptophyta > Pinopsida > Pinales > Pinaceae > Picea > Picea mariana. The sequence goes on along the minus strand of JASDQU010010473.1, from coordinate 34,849 downwards.
ACCATCTTGGAAAGCTATGTACTCCTACAACTAAACAATTCCATGTAATATGAGAAGATCATACTTCTCTTGTATCTAGGAATATTGGGGTAGGAAAAACTATGGCTCACCTATAGAGGTTTTGTTACTGGCCTCAGATGAAATCAATTGTAACTAAATATGTAAAGGGGTGTGTGATGTGTTCTACTTGTAAGCCCACTAATATAAAATTGGGGTGATACTCACCACTTCGTGTTCCATCCCATCCATGGGAAAGTATATCCATGGATTTTGTAGGGGGTTTACCAATGTCAAAAAGGGGTCATGACTATTTGTATGTTGTAGTGGATAGGTTCAACAAGATGTGTATCGTAATGCCATGTAAAAATCATATCACTATTGAGAAGACTGCTAATCTCTTCTTTTAGTATGTTTGGGTTCACTTTGGGTTACCCACATCCATTATTGCGGATCAAGATACTCGATTCCTTGGAGAATTTTGGACAAGTTTGTGTAAAATGATGGACACCAAGTTGAAGAGGAGCACTTCTTTCCATCCACAAACTGACAGATAGACAACAGTTGTTAACTGAAAAGTGGTACTTTTTCTTTGAGGCTACTATAGTAGGCATCCCAAGTTATGGGATGAACAGATATCCTATGTACACCATGCTTACAACCTAGCCTTACATTTATCCACTCAGTGTTCTCCTTTTGAGACATGTTTTGGGTATTTACCTAAAGTTCCTTTGGACTTGATGTATGGGAGAGATGTAGATTAAAATGAAGAAAGAAATGAAGAAAAAGCCCATAAGTTCATCTAGAGGATCCAACAGGTACACCAAGAAGTCAGGGAACAGTTGGAAAAAAGTAAAGCACAGTATAAATCTCAGCATGACAAACACAAGGTTTATCATCAGTTCCATTTTGGAGACCATGTATGGCTTCACATCAACAAGGAAATATTGAAGGGTGAAGGAAATAAACTCAAGCCCATCTGTTATGGACCTTCACTATTTTTTAGAAAAGTTGTACAAATGCTTTTCGTCTTTATCTTCCACATTATATGCATATCTACTCAGTTGTAAATGTAAATAACTTGAAACTTTTTTAGCCTCCCACGATCATGGATCAAGTTGAGGAAGTTTCAATACCTTTAGTTGATGATTTTTCTCATGAGTACTTGGATGAGTTAAAGGAATATATCATCCTGGACAGAAGGAAGAGGAGTTCATGCAGGGGTGATGTTCATTATCTTCGAGTAGTCTTAAAGGGCACAAATCCAAATAAGGAAAAGTGAATTCAGAAGGACAAGTTGAGGGAACTCTTTCCTCACTTATCTGTTGATTGATGAAAGCTTTTGGTGGTCCAAAAATCTCTCAGTGGGAAGGCGTGATACAAAAAGGATCTAGAGAAGACTAAGGACAACTTGGAATTTGCAAAAGCAACTAAGGAAGATCATAATGGCCTCAACAGACAGAGAAAGAGTAAAAATTTAAATTCCTCGAAACTCAGTGAAATTGGCATGATCATGATGAGCTTGTTGCAATATTTCTAATGGCGTAAACGGCTCACCAAATGGAGTTATGAATCAAAATATATTCACAGTCAAAGTTTTGGTCAACCTAGCCCAGTCAGCAGGGATGAGTCAGCATCCGTACTGCTGACGTCAACATCAGTATGGATGACACCAGCATCAATATAGTGTATGTGGCACATGTAGAAGGTGACATGTGTCATGTTGATGTCAACAGGACGTCATCATGGTGATATGCCAGCACTAGAGGCTGCCATGTGTCACTCATTTTCGACATTTTCGGGTCAATCTGTGGACCAATGAGGAAGTGCCACGTGGAAGTTCATACAACGATGTAGCATACCGTACGGTGATGTGGTTGGATGATGTGACAGGTGACTGTGCAAGTGGTTAGCGAGGGCCAATGGTTGGCTGCCACATGGCAGTGGGAAAATTCACTATGAGGGCATGAAACTGGATTTTCAAAAATAAAAAAAACAGGATCGCCAAATCTGGCGGCCAAACTACAAGCTCATACGTAGCCAAACATCACTCCAAACTTGGCGAAGTTCCAAACCACACACACACACACACACACACACACACACACACACATATATATATATATAACAATAACCCAAAATGGGAGGCCCGCGGGCTCGATCCCAGGACCTCCCCCTATCCAATGCCTTAATAATAACATCCACCATTGTTGGGCCAAAAGACTCTGTTGGTTAGCCCAGCCCACTTTTTGCTTAAAAGTTGAGTCTTCCCACAGATGGGGAGTAGGGCGCTAAACGATACAGCCGGGCACAGATTTCAAGATGTAGTACAGAGAATTAATTGCAGGGAGAAGACAAAAAATCAGACATGATTTCTCAAGGGCCTGGGAGTGCCAGAGTGAGATTAAGGCATGGAGACAGTCATTTTTTGGGTAATTCGACGCCACAAATTCAATGGTGTTGTATGTTTTCTGATCTGAGAAAATATTCTGCAGCTTAATTCCAAAATGAGGTATACTTATATATTTTGCCAAATTATTTTGTTGAGTTAATAAAAAGGCCTACCCATTTGAGAGCAGGAATCGAAGACGTATTCCACCAAGGAAAAACTCCATTATCAAGTATTTTGTGTTCAGATTTGATGTTTATGTCTCTTCATTATTGAGATTTTCCTTCGTTATGGTGCACTTTAATTTATGCTCATTTAATACAATTCTTTATAAGTCACTTCGATGAAAAGATCCTGGATCAGTTAGGTATATTATGTTTTGGACTATGGAACACACCAAAGAATTAGGACCGAATGGATTCACAGACCACTTTTATACATATTTATAGACAATTATAAAATACAACCTCTGTAGAATGTTGAATATCTCCTAAAGGAAACTAAGTTTTAGAGGTGGAATAAACTCTTCCTTAGTTTCTCCCATTATAAAGGAGAAAAACCCCACCATATTCACGCGGTTTAGAATGATATCTCTATGTAATACCTCCTACACAATTTCAATGAAGTTCCTTTCAAGCTCCTTAGGTCCACTACTCCCTACGCTCATATCTATAGTGAAATTACACTTTGTTAAAGGGATAATAGACAACACCATCTTGATGCAAGATGCAATCAACTCCAACGAAACTACTTAGAAAATATGTATAGCTATTAAAGTTGAAATGTACAACACTTTTGACAAAGTGAAACACAATTTTCTATACGCTACTCTAGAAGAGTTTGGTTTTTCATTAGAATTCATAGACCAACCAAGCAACCACCAAACTATTATAGTGCACCCAAAAAAACATTTGGGAAGATTATCCTCTCATACCATGGGTATTTTAGCCTTCTCTACATCATACCACCAGACTAATTTCTATTGTGCTCCTTATTTTTAAAATAAATTAATAAATCATCAAGAAAGGATGCTGGAAAATTTAGCAGCAGGAATGATGTTCCACAACATGCATTTTAGTGTTTAAAATAATATGTGTGCCTAAGACTTTCATCATGGAATGTAATTCCTTCGGAAAATGTACTGGGGAGATGTAAGCAAGGGTGACACCCTTTATCCTTCATCGAGATGGATTCCCTTTGTCCTTAACTAGTAAGAAATTGTGTGATAAACACTTGGGAAAATCAACCTATGAAAATAAAATGATTGCTCTTATTCATGTAGTTAATATGTGGCATCTGTACTTGATGAGACATCATTTCAAGATTAAAATAAACCATCTCAGTTTGAAATATTTCTTGGTATAAAGTTTTTCCTCCATAGATAAACAAAAGTATGTTACAAAGATGTTAGGTTTTCATTATGAGATCCTATACAAAAAGGGCAAGGAGAATATTGTTGTAAATGCCCTATCTAGATAGTATGAAGAGGTGGCACAAATTCTACAATAGTTACAGGGAAACTCACATGCACATTTTGGTTACACATGAAATAATAACACTTTACACTATAAAGGGAATATTTTTAAGTCTAAAATTTAGTGGTTAAATATTAATCTTTAGTTGAATTACATTCTTCTCCCACATCAGGTCACTCAAGGTTTCAAAAAATATATGGACGGATTAAATGTTCCTTCTTTTTGTAATTCAGGAAGAAAGACAATCACACCTTTGTGGAATAATGTGACACACCAAAAACACAAGGGCAAGATGATGAAGCATCCAAAAACCTTTACCAATTCTTTCTAGGATATGGATTGACATTTTCATGGATTTCATTGCAGGGTTACCAAGAAATAACAAAAAAAACTTACAGTGGTTGTTATTCGTCATATTTCTAAATATGCCCATTTTTGTTCCTTACAACACCCCTTTAGAGTCTCTCCAATAACAAAAGTATTCATATACAATGCTTTTAAACTCCATGGAATGCCTAATTCAATTGTAACAAATTGTGATCCACTAGAAATTTCGGAAAGGAGTTGTCTTGAATTCAAGGTACCCAATTGATCATCATTGCATCATATCATACCCAAACAATGGTTAGACGGAAGTAATAAATGGGTGTTTGGAAACTTATTTGCATTATTCTTCCTTGGAAAGGAAAACTCAATGGGTGTTGTAGTTATCCATGTTTGAATGGTGATAAAAATCAACCTATCATGGTGCTACTAAAATGTCCCCATATGAGCTAGTAAATTGAAACCATCTCCTCTTAGAGATATCCTACTTACCAGGCATGTTCATGGTTCATGAGGTGGAAAAAAAATTGGTAAACCATGCTAAACCTCTCTTTATAATCAAGGATAATTTGGTATTCACCCAAAATAGAATGAAATAATAGGCCAATCAAGATCAATCCAAGCACCACTTTGAAGAAGGGGATTATGTGTCCCTTTATATCTAGCCAAAGAAGAGACACCATAAGTTAGCACCTAATTTCTATGAACCCTATGCTATAGTCAAATATGTTAGCCCCATTTCTTACAATATGGCTCTTCCAAGATATTCTAAGATCCACCCACTATTGCTTGTGTCATACTAGAAGCAAGTGGTAGGGCCCAATTGTCAAGTTCAAACCATCCTCTTAGAACTAGATAATCAAGGGTCTATTTGGTTGTAGTTCGAGGCCATTTTAGACAAACAATAGAACAATTTGTGTTAGCACACTATCTAGTAAGTCTTGATCTAATGGAAGGATAGATAGTGAAAAGATGCGATGTGGGATCTAGTGGTGATCTTAAAACAATTTCCTCGTCTCTAGTCTTGAGGACAATGTTATGTTTTAAGGGTTTGTGCATGTTAGGGTCCCACCATAACTCCCT
>JASDQU010010473.1:7648-29531 GCA_032191745.1 Picea mariana | reverse complement strand
GAGGTGTGGAGACAGTCATTTTTTGGGTAATTCGCTGCCACAAATTCAATGGTGTTGTATGTTTTCTAATCTGAGAAAATATTCTGCAGCTTTATTCCAGAATGATGTATACTTATATATTTTTCCATATTATTTTGTTGAGATAATAAAAAGGCCTACCCATTTGAGAGCAGGACTCGAAGACGTATTCCACCAAGGACAAACTCCATTATCAAGTTTTTTTTGTTTAGATTTGATGTTTATGTCTCTTCAATATTGAGCTTTTCCTTCTTTATGGTGCACTTAATTTATGCTCATTTAATACAATTCTTTATATGTCACTTCGATGAAAAGATCCTGGATCAGTTAGGTATATTATATTTTGGACTATGGAACACACCAAAGCATTAGGACCGAATGGATTCACAGACCACTTTTATACATATTTATAGACAATTATAAAATACAACCTCTGTAGAATGTTGAATATCTCCTAAAGGAAACTAAGTTTTAGAGGTGGAATAAACTCTTCCTTAGTTTCTCCCATTATAAAGGAGAAAAACCCCACTATAGTCACATGTTTTAGAATGATATCTCTATGTAATACCTCCTACACAATTTCAATGAAGTTCCTCTTGAGCTCCTTAGGTCCACTACTCCCTAAGCTCATATCTATAGTGAAATTACACTTTGTTAAAGGGATAATAGACAACACTATCTTGATGCAAGATGCAATCAAATCCAATGAAAATACTTATAAAATATGTATAGCTATTAAAGTTGAAATGTACAACACTTTTGACAAAGTGAAGCACAATTTTCTATACACTACTCTAGAAGAGTTTGGTTTTTCATTGGAATTCATAGACCAACCAAGCAACCACTAGACTATTATAGTGAACCCATAAAAACATTTGGAAAGATGATCCTCTCATACCATGGGTATTTTAGCCTTCTCTACATCATACCACCTGACTAATTTCTATTGTGCTCCTTATTTTTAAAAGAAATTAATAAATCATCAAGAAAGGATGCTGGAAAATTTAGCATTAGGAATGATGTTCCACAACATGCATTTTAGTGTTTAAAATAAGATGTGTGCCTAAGACATTCATCATGGAATGTAATTCCTTCGGAAAATGTATTGGGGAAATGTAATAAAGGGTGACATCCTTTATCCTTCACCAAGATGGATTCCCTTTGTCCTTAACTAGTAAGAAATTGTGTGATAAACACTTCAAAAAATCAACCTATGAAAATAAAATGATTGCTCTTATTCATGTAGTTAATATGTGGCATCTGTACTTGATGAGACATCGTTTCAAGATTAAAATAAACCATCTCAGTTTGAAATATTTCTTGGTATAAAGGTTTTCCTCCATAGATAAACAAAAGTATGTTACAAAGATGTTAGGTTTTCATTATGAGATCCTATAGAAAAAGGGCAAGGAGAATATTGTTGTAAATGCTCTATCTAGATAGTATGAAGACGATGGCTCCATTCTTTTTAATATTTACCTATGCTTGATTTGATAGATGAAGTACGCCAAGAATGGTTAGAAAATGAAGAGGTGGTGCAAATTCTACAATAGCTACAGGGAAACTCCCATGCACATTTTGGTTCCACATGAAATAATAACACTTTACACTATAAAGGGAATATTTTTAAGTCCAAATTTTAGTGGTTAAATATTAATCTTTAGTTAAATTACATTCTTCTCTCACATTAGGTCACTCAAGGTTTCAAAAAATATATGGACGGTTTCAAAAAATATATGGACAGATTAAATGTTCCTTCTTTTTGTAATTCATGAAAAAAGACAATCACACCTTTGTGGAATAATGTGACACACCAACAAAACAAGGGGAAGATGATGAAGCGTCCAAGAACCTTTACCAATTCCTTCTAGGATATGGATTGACATTTTCATGGATTTCATTGCAAGGTTACCAAGAAATAACAAAAAAACTTACTATGGTTGTTATTCGTCATATTTCTAAATATGCCCATTTTTGTTCCTTACAACACCCCTTCAAAGTCTCTACAATAACAAAAGTATTCATATACAATGCTTTTAAACTCCATGGAATGTCTAATTCAATTGTGACAAATTGTGATCCACTAGAAATTTCTGAAAGGAGTTGTGTTGAATTCAAGGTACCCAATTGATCATCATTGCATCATATCATACCCAAACAATGGTTAGATGGAAGTAATAAATAGGTATTTGGAAAATTATTTGCATTATTCTTCCTTGGAAAGGAAAACTCAATGGGTGTAGTAGTTATCCATTTTTTAATGGTGATAAAAATAAACCTATCATGGTGCTACTAAAATGTTCCCATATGAGATAGTAAATTGAAACCATCTCCTCTTAGTGATATCCTACTTACCAGGCATGTTCATGGTTCATTAGGTGGAAATAAAATTGGTAACCCATGCTAAAACTCTCTTTATAATCAAGGATAATTTGGTGTTCACCCAAAATAGAATGAAATAATAGGCCAATCAATATCAATCCAAGCACCACTTTGAAGAAAGGGATTATGTGTCCCTTTATATCCAGCCCTATATGAAATCATCACTTAAAAAGAGGAGACACCATAAGTTAGCACCTAATTTCTATGAACCCTATGCTATACTCAAATATGTTAGCGCCATTTCTTACAATATGGCTCTTCCAAGATATTCTAAGATCCACCCACTATTGCATGTGTCATACTAGAAGCAAGTGGTAGGGCCCAATTGTCAAGTTCAAACCATCCTCTTAGAACTAGATAATGAAGGGTATATTTGGTTGTTGTTCGAGACCATTTTAAACAAACAATAGAACAATTTGTGTTAGCACACTATCTAGTAAGTCTTGATCTAATGGAAGTATAGATAGTGAAAATATGCGATGTGGGATCTAGTGGTGATCTTAAAACAATTTCCTCGTCTCTAGTCTTGAGGACAATGTTATGTTTTAAGGGTTTGTGCATGTTAGGGTCCCACCATAACTCCCTATATATAAGATAGGTTGTTAATATATGGTGGTGATTTCTATTGAATAAGTCCCACTTGGTAGTTTGAGTGTGTAAATAAATGTAAGGTGGCTTCATTAAAGAAGTTTCAGTTGCTAGTTGTTGTAGTGCCATTAATGAATACCCAGTAAGTTGTTGGAATTTTGGTAAGATGGAAACTATTTATAGAATCATAGGCTATGTAATCATGTGTCAAGTGACTAATATTTTATTGGAGCTTTGTTCAATTAAAATTTCCACCTTCAAAGAGCCAAGTGAATATTTTTTTTGTAATGTAGTTGGCAAGAGTACTAATATAGTATATAAAAGAGTATTGACAACACTCTCTATGGCTTTCCACCCATCAAACCAATACCATAGGAGTATCAATGTATCATTATTCCCATCATACAAAAACTATTATTGTTTTTCATCCTCATTGTAAACTGACATAGATACCTACCTATACTCCTAACAATAGAAAAACAAACATGATATAACTAATGATGAAGGGGGAGGTTGTTTACCCCAATCTTTTGAAACCAAGATAAACTAGAGATATTGGATCGATGCCTAACCATCCTCTTTCTTTAAGTAGAATCCCTTGTAGTTCTAATCCTTTGGCTCCTCATCCACCGATCTGATGGGGTTGGAAGGAGTCTCTAAAGCTAGATATTGGTCATTTTTTTGCAAAGGAGTTCTTTGAAATTTTGCAAGGGTATTGACAAAAATTTAAATATTGCATATTTCTTTACACAAAGCATTAAGTTTATGATCCATGATGTGCAAATTATCTAGAATGGACTTTTGTTGGCTACCCTTTTCCTAAACAACTTATTGTTGGCCCTCGACCAAGTTTTGAGGAAACGTTGGTCGTGTTTGACCATTTTTGGGACTTCGACAGGATGGTCGAAGATGGAGTGCCCAGGCGAAGCAGAGATCGCACGATATCGCGCATTTTGCCGGCTTTTTGAGATTTTAGGGTTTATGTAACGGGTATGTGATGTCGACCCATGGGTTTACCCATGCCTAGGACTTTTTGTAATGTATAAATAAGTAGCTAGGTGATGTAGGTAATAGAGGTCATGGGATTAGTGCATGACTAGAGTATGTTAAGACTTGCAGAGCTAAGTGCAAGTGATTGTAAGAAACTTTGTACACAGATTGTGTAAGGCTTTGTGCCCTCACCTAATTCAGGGAAGGAGGATTTGGTGAGGTGCGCACAGATCTCTTGTCCTTTGTGGAGTTGGCTATGTGTCTTTGTGCACAGGAGAAGAGGAATGTAAGAAGCCTTAAGACAAGTAAAGAAGAAGAAGAAGTTGGTGGGCGTAGCCCCACACTGGGGTGAAACACGTATATCCTGTGTCGATGTGCTTTGTGCAAAGTTGTTCATGTTATTTATGTATCTATTTTCTTAGTGCCTTGTTCTTGATGTATGATAGATAGATCTATGAATGATTAGCGCTTTATGATGTGAATGAATGTTAGGTATGAGCTTCTGCTATGTGCTAAGAGGTTTTACGGGTTAGATCTTGGTTGTTTATGTGCTAATCTATAATAAGGGTTAATCTGCGATGTGAATAAGAATCATAACTTAATGTATGTTGTTGGATAAGTGTTATGTTAAGTGTTTTAATCACATATATGTGTCCCAGCTAGGTTGTAGACACTTGAGTCCTGCAACCCCCCTTCCTCTACCTCTGGTGAGACTTCATCTGCTTCACAAGTGTTGCCGAAAGGGTTGGGATTTAGGGTTTTGTTGGTGTGTTGTTGAAGCGGTGAACCCTGGGTCTGCCCCTATGCCAACAAATGGTTCCCTTATGGGAGCTGGAACTATGATTGCTGGGAACTGAAGAAAAGAAAAAAATATATGCGTAGATTTGTTGCTGTAGTGCGTAGTATTCTACTTGACTTGTGAATATTTCTGCTAATAAAAAGAAGTTTGATATGAAGAAAAGAGGTAAGATCTTAAATATATGTGCTATGGTAAAGGTAAGATAAGTGGAAATGTTTTCTTCAAAAGTATGAATCTAGGTATGTTTGACAGATTTTGTCCTAGTCTGAAAACTAGGGCATAGTTAGAAGAAGGATTTTCTATGAATAAAGTTGATAGAGATAGTGAAAGATATGTTATTCCTATGCATAGAAAGAATTTTTGGACTAACAAATGGATGCAGGGACCTAGAAAGAATTTTTGCAGATTGTAGGTCCATCACTATGATCCCAGTGTGAAATACAGGAAGGGTTGGGGATCGTTTAAAAGTAAGAGAGGATTGACATTGTGTTATAACTGTAGAAGACTGAGACATCTTGCTAAGGAATGCCCTGGTATAGGTCCTATTTGTCTTTGTTGTAATGCTATTGGTCATGAGGTTGAGGATTTCCCTAGAATGATTGCTAAAGTTGAAAACATGAACATGAGACACAAAAACTATGAAGAAGGTCAAGGGACTAAGGATACGTTCTAGAAACGGAAAGAATCGAAGACTATGTTATTATAGATGCAAGAAGCATTGAATGATCACAAAAACATCAGTTTACTAGAGATGTTAAGAGAGAAGCAGTCCATAGAAAAAAGAATAGAAGACTTCGACATAGACTGTGTCTTGGATGAGGAAACACATGTGAACATTATGCCAGAAATCACTTGGGAAATTTTGTGAACCCCTGCTATGGTTCCTTCACTGGGAAGGATAGGATTGTTTAAAGGGAATATGATAACCCTGTGTGGAAGAGTTACTAATATGCCTATGATTTCCCATGGAACATCGACCAAAGAAGAATTTGAATTCATTAATTTCATAGAGAACAACACTCCTTTTTCACTTTTGTTAGGAAAGACCTAGATTGAGAAAGCTCAGAACAGAAAAATAAAAAATTAAGGGACTTCATGGCTAGGAAAATAGTGCGACTAATATAAGAACAAGAAAATAAGTCGAAGAAACAGAGGAACAAAGAATCAGCTGTTGAAGTTGAAAGAACATAAGAAGGTTTAAAGAAACTGTCCATGTACGAAAGAAGTGTATCCACCCTAGATATAGTAAGAGAAGAGGTATTAAAATTGAACCCTTTGAAAGACCATCAATAGTGAGAAGTTGCTACGCTAAGAGAAGAAAAGAATTAGAATGGAAAGAGGAACCCAGAGACTCAAATCATAGGGAAGAAGGCAAGAAAGCTTGGTAAGAAGAAAGAAAAGTTAGAAAAATTGCAGAAAGTTCTAGAAAAGACTTCGCAGAAGGTAGGATTGCAGAACTTGAACCTCGACGGAATAGCAGAACAACGCAGAATGGCACTTCACCACGGCGAAGCTATATGACTGTTGGAGGCATCTCGACTGTTAGAATGATTCTTTGGAACAGTTAAAAACATAGTTATTTATGGAAATATCGCCATTGGACCATTGGGACAATGCCATAATGGATGGAATCATATTGATTGAGGCACTCCTACCCATTGGAGGAATTTGTTACGACGTTTCTTATTTAACCCGTTGGACGCTACACCAGGACCATTTTTTGCAAACCAAGATATCCGAGCTAATAGAGAAGTGATTGAATACCACGTTGTGTTTTCTAGAGCATGCCATTCCTTTGATTACCTTGAGTGTCTATTCTCTTACCCGGTTTATTTTATTACAAGTGTCAATGTCGAGCGAGCATAGCATGCTAGAGAAATCTGTGGAGGAGATCCTGATCAACCTCATGACTGAGAAAGTCATGTCTGTAGGAATACAGGTATCGTCGATGGGTGGATTGCAATAATCCCCCTTGACTGCACGTCGGTCTAGTCGAACCGTGACTAAGAAAAGAAGCAAGAAACGCGATGATTTGGCTAACGTGAAGGAGATCCCTTCGGTCTTGCCTGACTACATCCCACCTTTGGGTGGCCCAGTTAGTCGTGACAATGTCCCATGTGATTTTGAGTACACGATCATCACACCATACCTCCCGAAGTGGATACACATAGTCAGACCTCAGTTGGGACCAATCCCAACTCTCAAAATCAATGACTTCAACCTCGGAGATCAGAAGAGATATGTGATTCTCACACCGCATAGGTACCTGAAGAAGATGACTAGGAAGAAGCCCAAGATAGTTCCCTAGTCATGGATTAAGGAGATCGTGAGATCAATAATCTTGAATGTGATGAAGATCCCCCACTTCGACCAACAAAAGGATTTTAACGGGTGCGTTAAACTTCTCTTATAGTGCTACCATGAAGGTTATCTCTGGTTAGATAGGTGCGTGACTATGCATCCAAAGCTGATCCACCTGATCACTGGATTGAGCATGCAAGGATCAGACCCTCAATAGTTCTACCCATGGCAGGCTACAGATCTCTCCATGGAACAATGTATAAAGGAAGCCTATGGCGATGTGGAGAAGGGGAAGCGGGGCTACAATGTATCCTCCATCTAGGATGGTGCAATGTGCCTAGATTTTCATCTGGTCACTGGAAAACTTGTCAGAAAGAACCAGCTGACACAAGTCACATGGTTCATATTCGACCTCGGAGGGAAGTGTGTCGAACGACTGTAGATGAGCTGGGTGAGATACCTCATCAATGAGTTGGAAAAATACTATCGCGAAGAACATGACCAAGGCTACGAATTTCATTTCAGTTGGTTTTTTATTTTAATCTCATTTGTCTCTTAGAAAATGCAAGAAGGAGAAGTCTTCCCAAAAGTTGATCCATCAAAACCATTGGCCATGAGGTTCACCACATTGTGGTATACGAACGATATGGAAAAGTAGTGGCAATCAAATGTTGTCTTCCATACCTACTACATACAGTTGATGCATGCCATCGAAGCATTTCCATGGATGACCCCAAATACCTTGCATCAATACACGCTAATAGCAAAGTTCTACGTAGACCGACACTTCATCTACATCACTGCACACAGGGACGAAAGTAAGGAGGAGCTGCAATCCTACTATAAATTGACTGACGAAGATATGGAGGAGATAACCAAGAAATGGATAGCTTAATTCCTTGTACCATTCAAAGATGAAGAAATCTTTGACCTTGACATCATCAGAATTCCTTTGGTCACCCAGAATGAGTATGATGGATAGAGAAACGCAAAGAAAAATAAGAAAAAGGAGGAATTGTAGGACATATAAACTGATGAAGAGGACAACGCATCGAATGAAAGTAGGCCCGATTCACCCAAGGGAGGAGGAGGAGACGAAGTGAATAAAGAGGAAGGAGGGGAAGAAAGAGACAAGCAAAAAAAAGGCAAAGTGACACCACCAAAGGATCCCATCACCACAATAGAAGCATTGCATAAGAGGAAGGTTTCCCCAGAGAAACCTTCAGAAAAAAAGAAGGATCGTGCCAATAAGCCTTAGTCGAAGAATATACTCACAGTGGATGATGTTGATATCATCATCATAGCTGTAGAGGACGCCTCAGAAGACATCTTGCATAGACATGGAGAAAAGCAAGGGTCAATGTATGACTGAATAGAGAATGAGCTCAGAGACATACAACAAGCTATCTAGTTGAGCCGCATAGTGCCTACTATGCCTTCTTCATCAGAAAATGCAGAATTGAGGGATGAACCCACCCAATTATGAAGGTTAGAAGATGTGATAGAGGCTTGCCTTCATTGATCCCAAGAAGAAAAGGAATAGGCTACATAATCCATGAAGAAAAAAAAGGAGGAAGCCTTAGAGAAACTTCGAGTTTCATAGCAAGAGAAAAGTGAAATTAGGGCGATGTTCAAGGAGAACAAAGAAAATATGCAGGAAGAAAAATACCAGCTTCTTGCAGAGAAGACTGTGGTCAAGGAGGCAGTGAATAGGGCACTATGCTCTATGTCAGGCTTGGCACAGGAGGAATCAGAGTCAACTGAGGTGCAAGTGGGGAAGCTCGCTAAGGCCATTCAATAGATTCAAGTGCAGATTATAGATTTATAAATCTAAGAAGTACCTAGCACCTCACAAGAAGTGCGGAATCAGAGGGAAGAAAATACAAGGAGAGTAGTAGAAAGAATCAGGGCATTGGCCTTGAAGTGTAAATAATTAAGTGATCAAAGTGTGCAGACCTATGATCATCTTGCAGAAGATCCAAAGCTGAGGAAATTGGAAGCACAGTTCTAGGAGGCGAAGCAACAGGCGTCCATAGTGAAAGCACAGATGAAGCTTCTTACTACAGTTGATAATATGAAGAGGTCACAGAAGCAATGCATAGTCCAGCACCAGGTTTCTTCCATCCAGAGAAAAGTTATGGAGTTGACACAGAGAATCCATCCAGTGCAGGACGAACCCTACACAATTTTTGAAGAGATCAAGAGACAAGACTCACAGTTGGAACATGTGGTCGCAACAGTGGAATAGCACCTAGACGGCCCTGTCACCGAGCAATTAATTCAGGAGTTCACCAAGCAGGAGGCTCTGGTGAAGTAGTAAGCTGAGGCAGCTCGAGCTAAGCTCGAGGCCTTGGAAGCAGTGTTTCCCAGATCTGAGTGACTCGAGACGAGTCACATGTGAATGTTGGGGGCTTGTTGGCCCTTGACCAAGTTTTGAGGAAACATTGGTCGTGTTTGACCATTTTTGGAACTTCGACAAGTTGGTTGAACATGGATCACCCAAGCGAAGCAGAAGTCATGGGATCTCTCCCATTTTGCGGGCTTTTTGGGCTTTTAGGGTTTATGTAATGGGTATGGGATGTCGTCCCATGGGTTTACCCATGCTTAGGCCTTTTTTTAATGTATAAATAAGTAGCTAGGAGATGTAAGTAATAGAGGTCATGTGCTTAGTGCATGAATAGATTCTGTTAAGACTTGCAGAGCTAAGTGCAAGTGATTGTAAGAGATTTTGTACATAGACTGTGTAAGTATTTTTTCCCTCACCTAACTGAGGAAAGGAGGGTCTGGTGAGGTGCACGTGGATCTCCTATCCTTTTTGGAGTTGGCACTATGGATTTGTGCATAGGATAAGAGGAATGTAAGAAGACTATAGACAAATAAAGAAGAAGAAGAAGTTGGTGGACGTAGCCCCACACTGGGGTGAACCACGTATATCCTGTGTTTATGTGCTTTGTGTAAATTTGTTCATGTTATTTATGTATATATTTTCTTAGTGCATTGTTCTTGATGTATGATAGATAGATCTATGAATTCTTAGTTCTTTATGATGTGAATGAATGTTAGGTTTGAGATTTTGCTATGTGTTAAGAGGTTTTAAGGGTTAGATATTGGTTGTTTTTGTGCTAATCTATAATAAGGGTTAATTTGCGATGTGAATAAGAATCATAACTTAATGTATGATGTTGACTAAGGGCTTTGTTAAGTGTTATAATTATAGATCTATGTCCCAGCTAGGTTGTAGACACATGAGTCCTACAACCCCCCCCCCTTCCTCTACCTCGGGTGAGACTTCATCTGCTTCACAGGTATTGTTGAAAGGGTCGGTATTTAGGGTTTTGTTGGTGCGTTGTTGAAGCATTGAACCCTGGGTATGCCCCTGTGCCAACACTTGTGCAATAAAATCTTAGTTAAACCAATAAAATTGAATGTTTTTTTTATTTTTTTTGTATATCTAGTTCTAGCGTAACCAAGATCGGGAATATAATATTTAAAATATTCCTCCATCTTCTCCTTGGTGAGTTTTTGTCTCTTCCTTCGAACTTCTATCTCCATTTTGTTAACATCCCTCTTAGTATCCTCAGAAAACTGATGTTGGAAGTTAGAGGAAACTCTCCTAACCTCTAGCTAAGATCTAGTAAGGCACTAAGGGGTCTTAAAGGGAGGGGAGAGATTAGCTACCAAGGGAGTGCCTTTGTGAGAACTCCTTCTATTGTATTCATAACTAGGAGTAATCCCAATGAGTTTCATGATTGCAAGTAGACTAAGAATAGAAGAAGAGGATAAAATATCAGTGGAGAGGAAGCTCAGGAGTATCACCACTCATAGTAAAGACAAAACAAAAAAAACAAACTAGAACCATGCAAAGAGGAAGGACCTACAAGCGAGGAAGACCCAAATTTCAAATACCAGCCGAGCTTTTAAAAACTAGGAGATGGTCTAGCCTTATTCCCTTAACCAACAGTAGAATTCTTTGCGAGAGTAACCCTACCCAAACTAGCAAGGACCAGGTAATCCGAATTGAAAAACATCGTAGGTTCATAAAGGGATAAGAACGTGAGATAATGGGGGACAAGAAACTATTAATGATCAAGTATAGAACCAAACAAAAGGCCATTTTGATGCAACTTAAAAAAATGAGGGACCAAGGTTCGAGACATAGAAACAACAAGGTTTTCTTCCCAAAAGCCACCCTTATCGCCCAAGAAGCTTAAATGTTTCATAGACCCATATTTGGAAAAAAAAAACATAACACAACTAGACAGAAAACCAAACCTTAAAAACATGGAAAAATGTACTAACCAGGAGAGATGAAAACTTTCCATGAATTGTGCATTGCAAGCTCAATTCCCCAGGTCTAGGAGCTAACCGAAGATCTAATCTCCATTTCATGGTCTATGGGACATGAGCCACCACTAGCTATAAGACTCCCATCACCACCTTGTTCCATGATTATGAGCTAGTCTGTTACCCCGCTCTCATCATTCCTACAACTACTATCCAAATTACCCATTCCACCCATTAAAATCTTTGTACTAGACCATTACATTAAAAAAAAAATTAAAGGAATAGAAAGTGTGATTGACCACGGCATCTGCTAGCCATGTGGGTATCCTGGGAGTTCATCTCTTTTATGCTTGACACTCCATTCGAGGATAAGAGCCAAGTGAACATTGCTTCTTATTCAAAATATCAATAAAAATGTTCCTATTGTTGTTGTTTCAACACATTAGATCTCTTTTATTTTATTTCCATTGTTACATTATTGTCTAGTCTTCCCACTATCTCTATGCATGAAGAGTTCCAATGCAATTTATCTTGTTCTGAATCCTAGCAATGATTTGGCAACAATGGAAACACTATCCTCCATTCCATGACTCTCACCAATGCAATGTTCTCAATATCATCATGGAATTCCCTATACATTTCCTTTTCATCATCATGTCAATGGAAAGAATGGAGAAATTGCAATTCCCTCCTTTCTTGAAAATGATATAGAAAGAATGAATGATAGATGAAAATATAGGACAAAACTTATTTATTTTCCTTTTATTTTTCAAATCAAGGGATAAAGAACTCTTCTTAAAAGGGAATTACTTTTCATAGTTTTTGGATATGATTTTGTTGTGAATTCTATTAAGATTAATATCAATGATAGTTTTATTTATTTATTTATTGTCTTTGAATAAGGTTCAAATCAAAATTCAAGAAATGAGATAATTTATTTATAGAAATTTTAGTTTCCCAAATTTTAATAAGAATAATAGAAAATAAAAAGATTTAAATACCTTCTATTAAATTTATATTCTTTTTGTGGATTTTCACTAATTCAATGATTTAAGGTGTGGGTTTAGTTTGCTAGGCTACCCAAGTTCAACCTCTAGTGAAGAAGAGACACCCAAAAATCCAACCCATGTTAAAGGTTGGTGAGACCCAAACAAAATAGTAACCTTTTATCCATAATTAAAAAATATGTTACATTTTACAAATATACAATAAATATACAAAAAAAAATCATTGCATTAAATTTCAAAAGAGACTCTTGTGTACATCTTTAAAAAAGGAATAATGATATTACATATTTATGTACATTTAATTTTATCCCATTAAAAAAATTATGAGTGCTACACAACTAAAACTATCAATTCTAAAAAAAAAACAAGTTGCAACTATCCATTCTCAAAAAAAAGTTAAGAAGTTAAAATGATGAAAATTACATGTTATGCCTCTCAACCTCACTTCAAGGTTCTCGAAGTGACTTTTTCGAGGTCAATATTTTTCTCCATATGATTCATTTTTATTATGGACACACTACCAATGACATCACCCTCCCTGTGACATTTAACAACCTCTTTTAGTTGTCGTTCCGGTCAGAAACTCTTATTTTGACACACTATGTTCTAAATGTCTAAGAACCAACCAAACGTCTAAGAATCATCCCAACTACTATATGATAACAAGAAACCAAAAGGATTCCTGGTACCAAAAGGCTTCCTCACTCTCAAACTACAATAATAATCTCAACCCAAATAATAATGAGAAATACATGTGGTAAGACTAAGGATATATTCTTATGCTAAGACTAAAGACTAAAATCTCTATCATTCCTCCTGAAAATAGAATCTGGCCTACAATGCTTTTAGGAGAGAGAAAAAATGGTGTTTCATTTGATACCAAGAAATTCAACGATTTTGATGTGAAATCTAACCATGTTGGGCAACAAGGGAGGAAGTGTTGGATCCTTGATAAGTGTGGTGACTCTTCGTCATGAAAATTTGATTGTAATAAGTGGAAGTTGAACAAAAAAATACATTAGAAAGGTGAAGGGAAGCTTCACATGATATTTGAAGTCGAACAGTTTCATGAACTAGTGAAATGAGGCTACCAAATATGAACTTCCAAGGGAGGAAATATGTAATAAGTGAGAAAATTTGAAGTTTGTAGATTGTCCTATGGAGGTGATGTCTCTAGACATTTAAGGCCAATGAGTGAGAAAATAAAATGCTTAGACATTTAAGGCCAATGAGTGAGAAAAGAAAATGTTGAATGAGGAGATGTACAAGAGTCCTTTGTTGAATAAACTGAATGTTGCAAATCTAGAAAATGATGTGGATATGACTGCCATATAAAATTTAGATCTAATTCTTTTGAGGAGTAGCTTGTTGTGGTAGTTCCAATGTACTGTGAATAAGATGTTTGAGGTTATCTTTATACTATAAGTAAGTGTTGTTGAATGCATCATATTGGATCTTTCAAGCATATTGATACCACAACAATTTATAATGGTCACATCACAAGTGACTTTATCAACAAATTTAGGGCCAACAGAAAATAACATAGTGCATGTGTGTATGATATGTGTATATGAACCATTATCCTTCCATCCAAGTGCATAAGGATGAGGATGAGAGTCCATTGGAAAGTGCAACTTATTGGCAATGGATTTGACAATCAAGTTTCATTGTGAGCCATTGTCGATGATACAAGTAGTGGAGAAATCATGGGAGAGATGAACATGTGTGATGAATAGACTATATTGGGAACTCTCTGGAGTGGAGTGTTGCAGAAAAAAGATAATGTCTTCACTAGAAACCTCAATGGAAGCATCAATGTATTCCTCAATCGGAGACTACAATTAATTTTATCCTTGTTTCTTACAATATTGGCTAAACTTAGTAGAAGAAAAAGAAAAAAAACATGAGGACCGTGTAGAAATAGGAGGCGTGGGCTTTGTAGTTGTAGATATAGAAGCATGTTGTTGAAATCTATGTTGATCTAAGAATTTATATTTTGTCAATTGTGTTTGAGTATATGCAACATCAATGGAGGTGATTTCCATGTACTTCAGCTCGCAATACAAATGTTCTTGCAAACCACTTTTAAATTTAAGAACAAGATTTTTAAATGGATCAAAAATGTCAAGAGCAATTCATAACCGATTGAATAGTTGGATGCATTGTTTCATTGGCATGTTGAAACCTTGATGCAGGAAAATCCACTTAATGTTCATATCATGTTTTTATTTGGATGGATAGAATGCAACACTAAGGGCTTCCATAAGCCCCATCCAAGTGGTAACTAGATTTTAATTCACTACAAAGTCTACAACCAAAAGTTTGGCAAGTCTTGTGAACTTCAATTTTGCCAATGAAACCTTATCGTCATCTGGAAACAATTTATCGTCAAACCAAGCTTCTATGTCAAGTATCCAATTGTTAAACACTTTTGAATCACGAGATCTATCATAGAAAGGAACCTCACATTTTGTGCACTAGGGAGGTGGTTTGCTAACAGAAATATCCTAACAAGGCAATGACATTGTCCAATTCTACCACCCTTTTAGAAAGATTCAAAGTTTCTATGTAACCATACTCTTTGATTAGAAGGAAATTACTCAAGCCACACCAATCCTTAAAACTTGCTTATTAGGAATATATATATTTTATGTCTCCACATGCTAAGTATTTTATGCACCAATCCTTAAAACTTTATTTTTGGGAATATATATATTTTATCTCTCCACATACCAAGTATTTTATATATATTTTATGAAAAGAAGGAATGTGATTCAAATCCTTTCGTTATTAAAAAAAATCTCTATCAAAAGAGATTATTGACATATTAATGAAAGGGAAATTAGCCACACATAAACCCACCTCTTCGATATTAATCTAGCCACAGGCACCCTTACAAAAAACCTTGTCAACAGGGCAGTCCTGTGGAGATGGTGCCAAAACAGGTGTGTAAAGAAAATGACCCTCATACAATTTTGATCCATGTGAGATGTTGGATTGTTCATGGGAAAGGGAACTTTGGAGGAATATCGATCTGTAAGCCATTCCAACCAATATGAATAGCTATGAAGAGAAATGGTTCCGCTACCAATAAGGACAAAGAGAAAAATAGTGGAAGGCAAGATCACAAGCTAGTACGTTGGATAGTAAAATGTATTTGTAGAGATTTATCCAAAATTTGATGAGAAATTGTTAAATTTGTAGTTTTAAGTGATTATTTATGTATAATCATAATCAATGTCCATGGGTTTTTCAATATGTTGAATCTATTCTTACATTCAAAAATAGATTTTGAATAACTAAAAAAAAATTGATTAGTTAATGTAAATTTATATCCCACTAAAAACCCATTTCCTAAAACAACTAAACAACACCATTTTCTATTATGTGTTACCACAGATTTGTAGACTGTTATATTCTATTTTATTTATTTATTTATTTATTTGCAGTGTTGTTCGTTAGTTTTCGTCTTTTGTTTGTTATGGAAATTTTTTCTCAAGTGACGTTAATATATAAATGAAATAAAACGTTGAACACACAACAACCACATTTAATGATAAACTCAGTTACTATATAAATAAAATAAAATGTTCAACCAACACCAACCACTTTTACTATGAATAAAATCAATCTCTTTTTGCATTGTTGTTTGTTAGTTTACGTCTATTGCTTGTTATGCAAATTTTGTCTCAGCTCACATTAATATATAAATGAAATAAAACGTTGAACACCCAACAACCACATCTACTATGAATCAAATCAATCTCTATTTACAGTGTGGTTTGTTAGTTTCTGTCTTTATATATATATATATATATATATATATATATATATATATATATATATATATTACAGTATATATAATTATATCCCATTAATAAAAAGTCTGAAGTGCTCCACAGCTAAAACTATCCATTCTCAAAAAAAACAAGGTTGTAGAGTTAAAATGATGAAAATTACATCTTACACCTCTCCACCTCACTTCAAGGTTCTCGACATGACTTTTTTGCCATATGATCCATTATGGTTACGGACACACTACCAATGAAATCACCCTCCCTGTGACATCTAACAACCTGTTTTACTTGTCGTTCTGGGCATAAACTCTTATTTTGACACACTATATTCTAAATGTCTAAGAACCAACCAACAGTTTTCCCTGCTTCATCTCCACATCAATGGAAATACCACAAAGAGCCATATAAACAGGTTTATATGATTCTACTATAAACTTTGATATTGTATTGTACTTATTTGCGTTTTTATTTGTCAAAAGTTTCTCTCTCATCTAACATCAATGCTTTAAGAACTTACTAGTCATTTCAAACGAACAAAATGAGAAACACGATACATATATAATCAATATAGTTTAAGACTTGTTGTTATGTAAATAACTACAATAACATATTTTATATTTACATAAATCTAATATTGATGGAGGATATGGAAAGCATAGAGAACACAAGCTTTTCACTATACCCAGTTCTATAGACCTGTGAATAGTTTCTCCTACAGTGAAGGCCTTTAAAGCAATAAACAATGTTTCTCATGTTATTTGCAGTGACGTTCTTTGAAAATATGTCAATGTTATCAATTTTGAGTGACAACTTTTATGTTAACAATAATGGCTTTCAACGCTCATCATGGTATTCCTTTTACACACTAAAATTATTGTAGTTGTATCTTATGACTAAACCATCTCAGGTCATAATAGGGTCCCAAACCCAAAATGTATTATCCTTCTATACTACATGCCAGGACTACGATGAAGTATCCAAAACTGTAATACCCAGAAGTATCCATGACCAAGAACATAAAGGCTAACACCTCAACACCTCCTTTTGAATTTTTTTTAACCCAGAAGTATCCATGTCTAAGAACAAAAAGGTTAAAAACCTTCTTTCAAACTTTTAATTTTTAATTAATTAATTAATTTAAGCTTTTGTCCAAAAACCAAAACCCCATGATGTTGCAAATCAAGCTTCTTACCTTTATCTTTCAAAGAATTTGACTTGGATTTAACCATTCAAGAGCATAGTTCAACACCAAATTGTGAATTAGCAAACCTCTAAGTTGAATTTTATTAATCTATAATTTATCTTAAATAAATTTAACTCAATAAATTTTAGAACTTAAATAAATTTAACTCAATAAATTTTAGAAAGAAATGCTCACTAAATCCTTAGAACTGACAACAAATCATAATAATATAGATAGTTGGAGAAATAATCCCAACTACTCCATGAGAATAGGAAACCAAAATGCTTCCTCACTCTCAAAACATAATAATAATCTCCTAATGAGATAATAGTGAGAAATACATATGTAAGACTAACTAGATATTCTTATGCTAAGATTAAGGATTAGAATCCATGTCACTCCTCATGACAACAAAATCTTTGGCCTACATAGCTTTTAGGAGAGAGGGGAAATGATGTTGCATTTGATACCAAGAAATCCAAAGAGTTTCACAATGTAGCAAGTGTTGGATCCATAATGAATTTGGTGAGTCTTCCTCATGAAAATGTGATAGATGTAATAAGTGGAAGTTGAACAACTAGAACAATATATGTCGAATGATTGGTCAAGATCTCGGTGTCCATTGTTGATTATTGATATGTGTTGAAAATATAGTGGATATTCAATTGAATGGAATGAAAAATATTAGGAACCTAAAGGGAATCTTCACATGATGATTGATGTTGAACATGGCGACAAATTGGTGAAATGAGGCCACCAAATCTGAACTCCAAGCAATAAAAGAAATATATAATGTGTGAGAAACTTTGAATCTTTTATAATTTCCTCTAGAGTTGGTGTCTCGAGGCATATAAGGATGATTCATGAGAAAATAAAATGCTAAAGGAGGAGGTGTATAAGAGCCATTTGTTGAATAAATTTAATGTTGCAAATCTAGATAATGATGTGGATATGGTTGCGAGATAAAAGTTAGAAAATGCTTTTGAGGAGAAATGTGTTGTGGTAGTTCAAATGCACTATGAAGAAAATATTTGGTGCTATCTTTATGCAGTAGGTAAGTATTTTTGAATGCATCACATTGAACTTTCCAAGCATATAGATAAAGTTGGCCAAGAAACAAATCACAACAATCCATAGTGGTCACATCACAAGTGACTTTATCCACAAATTTAAGACCAAAGAAAATAACATAGTGCATGTAATACCCATGTTTCCCCCAGTTTGTAAATATAACTATAACTCACCAAGAGACTATGCTAGACTAAATATAGTGAATGTTTGCTTTGATGAACCCTTGTATAAAAGGGTCAATGTATGAATTTTTGTTATTAATAGAATTTGAATATGTGTTGCACAACTATTGAAAGGGGGAAAGTTTGCCAAGATAGACCATGGATGCTATGAAAGAGATGGTGAAGGGAAACCAAGAATGGTTGATATGACCCTCACCTAGCCAGTACCTACTGGGTGTAATTGCTCAACATTCCTTTGACCTAGAAAGGAATTACCAGTCAGAATGGTAGTTGGGAGGCCATCCTCAAGAGTTAATGGGAGGATGGGGCAGGGTACCCATCTATAAGGCTTCCAGAACTAACCACGAATTGGGATTCGTATCCATGCAACCTTGTTGGGGAAGGGAAAAAATGAGGTAATTTGGGGACAGAGATAGGGCTACGAGGGGAGAAGAGTAGAGAAAACACTTTCTTGAGAAGAGAAGGGAAGCATACTATGACTTGACAGTTGAAAGAAAAAAAATGAGCAGTAAGCTCATTTTGGCTAAAATAAGCCATGGACAGGGTTTGTCTACGAGCTGATAAACGGGGTTGACGAGTGACTGAGAAAATACTCGTGCATACCTCCTTGCTTGAAGTAGAGCAAACCAAACACCCATTTCCTGTGGGAGGAGTAGAGTAACCTTCATCCCTGACTGTTGTGGAGCAAATAGAAATAATCTCTCTCAGAGCATCATGGTCTAGCTTGAGGGTGGCCAGTGGTAAATCCGTTAGGAGTGATTGTGCCTATGGTTGGGAGGAAACAAGCACACCTTTCAACACTTGCTTCACATTTTCTAGTTCTTATAAGTATTTTCATACTATGTGTATTATATTGGATGTGATGATGAAATGTTTGTGTTTATGATTTAGTCTTGTGGTATTTGAACAGTTATTAGATAGGCTCTTTTGCTTATATAAACTTATATACTTCATGGATTTCAATTTATCTCATTTTTGCTACTAGATAGTTATGAGATGTGAATCCGTAGGAGATATGGGGTAGGATTGACTGAAAATGTCTAAGTCCCGCCAACCCTTTTAAGTTTAGCATAACAAGAATGTCAAGTTCGATTATGTGGGAGAAGGGAATTTTCCTTTAAACTATTCACCCATCTGATCTAAGGATCATGCCCATGTCCTTAAACCCTTCGCTGCAAAAAGGATATGCTCTTAGACCATAATATTTCCCAAGAGAGCCATGTTACTAGGGCCTAGGAACCCTGCGCTAGTTCGAAAGGAGCTAGCTTTTTCAGCTTTGGGACTTTGGGGCTTATGACTCAACAATCCTCGAAAGTAGCCAAAGGTTGAAGTCGCGAATTGATGATGGCCATCGATCTGAAGATCCAGTGTGGACCTCTCCCAGTCCTTATATCAGATGTAGGAAGGGGAGCATTAGGCACTTCAAGGAAGTGCTACTTCGGGATATTAGGAGTGGTATAGCATCGAAATTCCCAAATGTCAGAGTCGCAGAGTAAATCTGGATCATTGAAAGGGGAGGGATATGTGTCCACGGATCAACGATTCTTTGAGAGTCCAGGAATTCAGACATACAAGGATGCATGAGTTTCCCTGAAGCTCTACAAGCCGGAGTAAATACTGGTCATAGATGCTAGGTACACGTGGTGATAGATCTAGCATGATATGGAGGGAACACCAAGAGATACTTGTCAATCTCCCAAATGTCGAACTGCCAACGTAACTAGGACCGTTGGATGAATGGGTACATGGCAAGCGATCCTGTGGTCTGGAGACTTCGTACTTCAGAGGAATTTGGCCAAGGGTTTTCAAGGTATGAAAACCACCAAAGGCACGAATGCCAAAATAAATCTCGAATGTTGATAGGAAGAGGATGCATGGCACTAGATCCAAGACTCCGGAGACTTAGTTCTTCGGTGGATTTGTGTCAAGAGGATTTGGTAAGCATCGAACTCCCGAATGTCGAACTCCCAAAGTAAGGAGGACCGTGGATCTATGGATCCACGTGGTTGAATCCCAACCGTATGATGGGGGTTGACGTGGCTCACTAACGTCATCCCCGGTGATGTGGATCTGCAACCAAGGTGCCACATGTCACCCAGATTTTGCTCGATGCTAAACGTCAATAACTGAAGGGCTATGTCCACATGGTGATATTTCTGGACTTCAAGGATTACGAAGAAGGAGAGTTATGTGCCTGATGTCGATCCCCTTTTTAATTGTAGGATCTCAGCGGAGGACATGGACCGTTGAATTTCTTCATTGTTCGATGATATGGGAAATTCGACAATACTGTTAGAACTCCCGAAGCCGACCCCACTAGCCAGGTTTAGGCGCATAATGGTAGATGTAAACTATAGAGAAGAAAAATAAGATGGTTTTTTTTAGTAAGGAAATACAAAAATTTGATGCTCTATCTCTAGAAAGGGTATTTAGGGATTGGGTGTGTTACAAATTGGTATCAGAGCATGGCAACAACACTTGTCCTGCTTGGGATCATGCACAAGTCAAATAAAATATTATTAGAGAACTTATGGGGTAACTCCCTACCTTACCCCCCTCTATAAGAGACATGTCTGAACTTCTATTGAAGAGAGGAATGAAACCTTCTACTCTTGATGGATGTTTTGGAAGTCTGCACTGTAGGTTGTTAATGTTTCCAAATAAAAAACTAACTTCACCTTGAAATGATATGTGTTATTCATGAATTGGTAGATTAGTAACTAACATTAAATGTTTTATCAACACTCAAGAAGTCAGTGAACAAGAGGAGAACTACAACGTAAAGGATGGTGACACATCAGGAGTTGGGGGAGAGCTCCCACAATATAGGGGAAGAATCTGATGAAAGGAGGGTGGGGGAAACCCCTCCAAATTTTCTTGAAACTGTAAGAAGCCTCATGGAATAATTACAGAGTTATAAGGCTTACAACGAAAGGTTGATCAAGGAGCAGGAAAAGAAGACGTAATTTAATGCAGTCCTATTCCAAAGTCTATCAGATATACAAAGGAAACTGCAACATGGTCTAGCTGCCAATCATGTGGAAAAGAATCATACTAAGAAAACTCAGAGTGCACCTGAGATACAAAAGCATGGTCCTAAAAGTGGTCACACCCAGAGGATTGCCTCAAATAAGGCCCAACATGGAGCCAAGAGACATTAAATGGAAGATTCCTATGGTGAGGACACTGACAACTCCAAGGAATCTTCTAGTGGAAAAACTAGTTCCCATTCTCAGACAAGAGGAAAGAAGAGGAAACATTCTGAGAGTCGTGACCTTGAA
>JASDQU010010472.1:89024-102328 GCA_032191745.1 Picea mariana | reverse complement strand
TCTTTCCTGTGATTTAATTCATAACTTCAGCAAGTATAGATAGAATGATTTCTTTACTACAACACTAAGTGCTTTTGGAATTGAGCATATACAGTGCGTGGCTATCTTTGAAACAAAAGACTTCCCTGGGTTGATAATTTATGTTTCACTTGGTTGTTTGAAATTAATTAAGCAATTATAGTGACCAACAAAGAGAAGCTCCTGCATCAATGAAACACGAAAAATTGGGTGTACGCGTGAAGATGCAGGAAAATCCAATTTGTATTCCATAGTATTGATATTTTTCAAGACATTATTAGGGCCATAGTACTTTGATGATAATTTATTATCCTTCCTATCTTGCTTGAGGGAAATCTGTTTTTATGGTTGTATTCTTAAAATACCCAATCCCCTACTTCAAAACTTTGTTCATTGTGATGTTGATCTACTTGTTGTTTCATGCAATTTTGTGCCATGGTTAGGTTGTCCTTTAAAATTTGTAAAACTTGTTGTTGATGCTCGATGTGATCTTTCACTGCTTGAACCTTAGATTTTTATTTTAGAGAAGAAGCGAGGGATGGTGGGAAATATCCATAAAGTGCCATAAATGGTGTCATTGTTTTTTCAGTATGAAATGAATTGTTATACCACCATTCTACCTAGGGTAACCAGTTGAACCATTGTGTTTGTTTATAAGAGAGAAGTAAAAAAGGTAGCTTTCCAGACATTTGTTCACTATCTCATTTTTTCCATCAGATTGAGGATGATGGATTCAACTGAAGCTAAACTAGAAGCGATGATGGATACTAAGATGCATGGATTAAAAGGGGATATCATGGAAGGGTTGAAAATATTTCTAATAGAGAGGCCACCTGAAAGTGACAATGTATCCCATGAAATTCATGATGAGGACACAAGGAAGATCAATGACGTCTAGAGAAACTCCATCTTTTTGTTAAATACCAACCACTTTCCTAAGATCGATATGAGTAAGCTTGATTGGAATTATCCAGTCACAATGATACTCCATATGGACAAGTTCTTTGATCTACATGATGTGCCACACACAAAAGGTATGAATTGTGTCCTCAGGTTTTTATGCTATTTTAATATTTGGTTCTTAACATTTATGTGACGCACTAGTTTTAGAAGGATGTTTTTTTCGATACGCTATGTCTCAACATAGGAAGAGGGAACTTGTTTAAGTGTGAATGAGATAGGTTGATTGGAAAAGAATCTCCAAATGAAAATATGGGGAGAGTGAGAGGAAAACATAGGCTTATCCGCTTTCACGACATAGAGAGGGAAATAGTACTGATAGGAAGAATTGGAGGGGGGTCCAATTTCTCATCTTAGAGAGACACTAAGACAAGAAAATTGGAAGTTTTTTATGTGCATGCAAAAATACTTGAATATATATGAAAATATAAATTCAGTAAGAACCCTTAATATCAACAAGAATACACCAAACCATTCAGCAAAATATTCAACACAAGAAATAGTCAAAATCCTTGTGGTAGGGTAACACCAAATATTAATCCTTAGGGAATTTAATATTCCAAAAATAAAAGTATGCAGAATAGAAATAAAATGCTAGAAATGGCATATAAACCAAAAAATAACCAGAACAACACCACAATAACACTGAAATGATATCAAAATAGAACGAGAAAGAGCACTTTGATTCTGAAAGAAATATTCACGGGCTTGTTCGAGGGGGAAACCTCCAGTCAAGAAGACCTATATTACAATAATATCCAAGCTAGGGTTCTCATACCATCGACTCCTATTTATACTAAATATGTCTATCAAAGGAACAATCTAGAGGAGGATCCTTCTAGAAGAAGAAGCTTCTATTAGGTCTTCTTACATTCGACTTATTCTACCTTATTGCAAGGCCTTATTAATATTGACCTTTATTAAATCATAATATATTTTTATACCTACGTGAGGGGTTAGGTCCCTAAAATGTGTTCCCCCTTAAAAACAACCTTTTCCTCAAGGCTTGAGATGTTGAAATTGTTGCAGAATGGTAGTTGCTTCCCAAGTGGCATCTGTTGGAGTTGTTTCTTTCCACTGGACTACCACTTCCTTGATGGTTCGTTGATGCATGAGACTCTCATGCTGGTCCAAAACTTCTTGTGGCTATATCCAAATGGATCCTTCTTTGTCCAACTCAAGAAGTTTGGTTTGAATTTGGCACATAGTTCCAATCACCTTCTTTAAGCATGAAGCATGAAAAACAAGATGTATCTTAGAATGATTGGAAAAATCTAACTGATAGGCTACTTGTACCACATTCTTGAGATCAGTATAAGGACCATAAAATTTGGCCACCAGATTCTGACAATGCTCGACCTTGAGGGAATTTTGCTTATAAGGTCACAATCGAAGAAACACCTGATCTCCTTCTGGAAATTGACGTTCATAGAGAGATTGATCTACTTGTTGCTTCATGCAATTCTCTGCCATAACCAAATTCTCTTTGAGGGTACAGAGAATAGCCTCTCAAAATATAAGCATTTGGTCAACCGCCTGGACCTTTGAGACACCTGGTAAGTACGAGAGAACTAAAGGTGGCTTTTGTCCATATACCTCTTCAAAAGGAGTCATACGAGTAGTTGTATGGTATGAAGTGTTGTACCACCATTAAGCTAGGGGTAACCATTGAGCCCAACGATTTTTCTTTTCCGATGAAAAACACCTCAAATATGTTTCCAAACACTTGTTGAAAACTTCAGTTTGATCATCAGTCTGGGGATGACAAGTTGTGATAAGATACAATTGGATGCCTTGTAGCTTGAACAATTCTAGCCAAAAATTACTAGTGAAAGTTGGGTCATGATCAGAAACAATAGAATGTGGCATGTCATAAAGCTTGAAGACCTAATGCATGAAAAGTTGAGCAACAATGGATGTTGTAAATGGGTGTTGAAGAGCATAGAAATGAGCATACTTAGAAAGGCGATCAACAACCACCATGATGACTAATTTATTTCCTGATTTGGGTAAGCCTGTAATAAAATCCATAGAGATATCCCTCCAAATAACAGGTGGAATCGGAAGCAGTTGTAGTGTGAGAGGAGATTTGATCGTTTCTCCCTTGTCGCATTGACACACATCAAATTCAACGAATAAATTATGAATTTATTGTTTCATACCATCCCAAAAAAAAGAACGTTTGAACCTATCATAGGTTTTGGTAAACCTGCAGTGTCGAGCTGTGGGTGTAGCATGAAGCTAGGAAAGTATCATGGATTTAAGTTTTGATTGTTTACTTAAATAAAAATGACCTTTGTATCAAATATCATCATGGAGCCAAGAGTACCCTGGGGAAACTGGATAATTCAACTGCAATTGTTGTATCAAATGCAAGCTTTTGGGATCAGGTAGCCATTCATTGCGAATGGCTTGGCACTAATATAGTACAATGAAGGAAGGAGAAAAAAGGGATCCTTCATCTTAAAATTTTCAGGAAAGTGCATATGCAACCACATTGTCTTTTGCTTTCTTGTAAATGATCTCATAATCAAATCCAAAGAGCTTAGTCACCCATTTTTGTTTCTCTAGGAAGGAAATGTGTTGTTCCAAAAAATACTTGAGGCTTTGATGGTTTGTCTTAATTTGGAAGCATTGACCCAATAGATAAGGGTGCCATAGATAAACGACATGCAGAATAACCAATATTTCCTTTTCATAGATTCATTTGCCCAGATTTCATTTAGATAGTTGTTTGCTGGTAAAGGCCAAAGACCAACCCTCTTGCATAAAGACAATGCCAATTCCTTTACCTGAAGCATCACATTCTAGGACAAAGGTATTTGTGAAATCAGGAAGGGCCATGACTGGAGTTCTGCACATGGCCATGTTCAAGGTTTGAAAATATTGAGCAGCTGTTGGAGTCCAAGTGAAAGAGTTATTTTTTAGGACTGCAGTGAGAGGTGCTGCAATCTTTCCATAATTCTTAACAAACTTGCGATAATAACCTAATAAGCCCATAAATCCACGCAAAATTTTTAGAGTCTTTGGGTGAGGCCAGTCTTGCATAAATTCAATCTTTTTAGGATCCACCTTGACACCATCCTTTCCAACCAGATGACCCAAGTACTCGACTTCTAATTTTCCAAAAGCACATTTAGACTATTTCAAGAAAAGTTGTTGCTGAGAGACTAGATGGATAACTCGATCCACATGAGCAAGATGGTTAGTCCAAGTTTTTCTATAGACGGGGATATCATCAAAGAAAACTAAGACAAAATGATGGAGAAAAGGACAAAAGACATGATTCATGAGGCTTTGGAAGGTGGAGGGGGCATTACACAAGCCAAAGGGAATGACCAAAAACTCACAGTGGTCTTCATGAGTTCTAAAGGCAGTCTTAGGAATGTTTGACTCTTTCATATGTATTTGGTGGTACCTAGAATGAAGATCAAGTTTATTAAAGAACTAGGTGCAACTCAATTCATCGAAGAAGTCATCAATGACATGAATGGGAAATTTTTCTTTAATGGTGAGTTTGTTGAGGGCATGAAAGTGAGGAAACATGCACAAAGAAACTTATTTCTTTAGGACCATGACCACAGGAGATGAGTATGGGCTCGTACAAGGGTGGATAATGCCTATGTTAAGGAGTTCCTGAACCATTTTCTCAATTTCATTTTTTGGGGAAAAGGGGTGACAATAGGGATAGATATCGGGAGGAAGGATTCCTGGTACAAGGGGAATGTAATGATCATGAAAACCATGGGAAGGAGGGAGTTCCTGGGGAGTGGAAAATACCACTTGATGCTTAGAGAGGATGGATTGGAGGTCTTGCGCCACCGAGGGTGTCTCAGTTTCTTGTATGGCATGGAGTTGGGAAATAACACCAGAATGACCTTTTTGAGCATCTTTTCCATGTGATGGGAACTAATGATCTCTGGTGAACAGATGGTGATGCCTTAGAACTTATATTGTTGTCCCTCCTGGTCGAATTGCATGGTTAATTCCTTAAAATCAATGAGAATGGGACCCAAAGTCCTTGGCGAGTCTGCACCCAACACAATGTCACAACCTCCCATGTCAGTAGAAAACATATGGGATTTTAGGTGATAGTCACCAATTTGGAGACACATTTTCACAACGCTCTCCAAATTTCATGGAGCCGCTATTGGAAATCATGATTTGGAAATTATTGACTGCGTGGATATAGAAATGAGTTTCTTGGTCAATGCGGAGATGAATAAAGTTATCGGTGCTTCCACTATCAACAAGAATGATGACGTTTCTATGCTTGATGTAACCGATTAGCTTGAGAGTTTGGGGAGCAGAGAAGCCAGTGAGAGAATTTAGGCAAATGACTGGTTCTACTTCATGAAGTTCTGAGGAGGGGTTATGTTAGTGGTTTCAAGTGACTTAGACACAAGGGGAGTTTCAACATGCTCTTCCGAAATATCCTCCAATATGGCCATAAAAATATTTTGTTCCTTACACTTGTGGGCCAGAAAATATTTTTCATCACAATTATAACAAAGGCCTTTGAGTTGGCATTCAACAATTTCAACCCTGGTCAATTTGTGGATCTTTAGTGGAGCAGACAGAGTAGTTGGATTTACTGGTTTTGTGCGAGGAATAAAGGAGGGTTTCCGGTTTTGAGAAGATACAACCTCTTGTTCTTATTTAACTCTTTTAGTAGCCTCCACCCAACTCTGATGCTCATCCATGAGGACATGGGCACAAATCTCATCCTTGAGGCCACTGATAAAACATTCTCGGAAAAAGGCATCACACATGCCCTTTGTCTAAAAATCCAGTCGCTCAAAAGAAGATATAAAGTATTCCACTATTCCAGATTGTTTCAACTTTATCAAACGACCTAAATGGTTGGTGTCAGTGTCAAAGCATTCATAAATCTCTTCCACAAAGTGTGTCCAAGCAATATACCCTTGATAGGAAGTTTATCACCATTGCAACCATTACCAACATTCTTGATCTAGATGGAGAAGACCATAATGGAGTTTGGCCAAGTCATCTGTAATGTCGTATAAAGAGAAATAATGTTCCATTTGGGTTACACAACCAGTGGGATCCGAGCCATCAAATTTGGTCACATCGACCGACGGAAGGCGTAGGTTACGCTTAAAGTGATGGCGCTGAAAATTATAGGAATGAGAGGAAGTTTCAGATTTGTTATGTAGAGGTGGGTCAGATAAAGGGTTAACTACAAGGATATGAAACTTGGTGCAAATCATCGAAACAATAGATTCAAGCTGGGTATTCATGCCTTCTTTGAGCTCCTTGATTTAGGAAACAATGGAGGAATGCATGTTTGTATTGATGGTGGCAACATTGGAACTAAGTTGTTTCACTTCTTGTTAGGTCTCTATGAAAATAGATTGCAAGGTATTGAAGCAAGCTTCGAAGTCTTGGCTATGGGTATGGGGCCGAGCTATGGACCATGATGATGAGGGAACTAAAACGGGGTGGGTGGGGTCAATTTTTTTTTTGTAAAATGATATGTATGAATGTGATAAGGGTGAAGAGATAAATCCAATGGAATAGGTCTCAAATAATGGTGCAAAAATTTACACCTCGGGAGTTATACTCCGGTCTAAGGAATACTGCAGTGATGAAATGCCCAAATGATTAACCAACAAGAAATGTGTAGTTATTTGGAAACTTGAACATAGTTGCATGACAATGGATCTTGTGTGTTTTAATCCCTTTTTCCATCCCTAAGGGTTAGGTATTCAAGGGTTCTACAGACAAGGGTTTTCCCTTTGCTATATGTCTTTGATATACATGTGGGGTCCAACAATATTACTCAACCCAATATCTAAGGGCACCAACTAAGGAGGCTAGACCATGCCCTTAGCTGTACTACCCAAATACCCAGGTACTAGAGAGTATCTTCCCGAGTGTTGTTCTCAGTGGAACTATAACAATCAAGTGGCCGATCTATTTATCTAAAAAGGGATTAAGAAAATCTTAGCCTATCCGTGCACAGGTGTTGTCTGATGCGCTACCACTCGAAGGGTTACCAATAGGGATTACAAGGGTGGCCAACAGATGTGCGCTTAAGTACCACTTGTATTTCACGTGTGTATGAATCCCTCAGTCGTGGTTTTATGTGCATAACAACAAATCTATGTGGCTTAAAGACGTTGGAATACGTCTCTACCCTGAAAAAAAATTTAACCTACAATTTCTACCAAGGAAAGTTCTCTGATACCACTTGTAATATTCCAAATATAAAAAGTATGCAGAACATAAATAAAATGCTATAAATGGCATATAAACAACAATATAACCAGAACAACACCACAATAACACTGATATGATATCAAAATAACACCACAGAGAGCACTTTTATTCTGAAAGCAATGTTCACGGACCTATTCAAGGGGGAAACCTCCAGTCGAGTAGAAAATCTATTACAATAACATCCAAGATAGGGTTCTCACACCCTCGACTCCTATTTATACTAAATATTTCTATCAAACGAACCATCTAGAGGAAGATCATTCTAGAAGCAGAAGCTTCTATTAAGTCTTCTTACATTCGACTTATTCTACCTTATTGTAAGGCCTTTTTAATATTGACCTTTATTACATAGGAATATATTGTTATACTTATGTGAGGGGTTAGGTCCCTAACACAGAAGGATATACCTCCTCGAGAAATCATTTCTTGCTACAATAACTATACTCATCCAAACAATTACATGGGAATTATTTAATAATATAGTGGACCTAGTCCACCTTACATTGAATGGCCTCCAGCCTTCTCACCTTTATTGTGTTCAGACTATTACATGGGCCTTATTCAATAATATAGTGGACCTATTTGACCTTACATTGAATGGCCTCCACTAATAATACATAACCAGATTCTCATTGGGTAACTCCCTAGGTACCCCATATTACCTACCTAGGTATATTTGATTCCACCCCCCTTCACATGTTTCATCCTTGAAACTTTATAATAAACCATACAATATGACCATTTGATAAATGTCACCAACTTGTACCAAGTATGACCATCCATCCATCCTAATGGAAAAAAAACATCATCTCCAACTACTGCCTTTCCACCTTGATCTTGATCATGATCATGCATGTGGTGCCATGGGATTATTTCCCTATCCTCATATCCTCATGTAGTGTTGGTATTCCTCCATGCACCTCTTCATTGGTTTCATTTTTGGTGTCATGATGGTTCATAATAAGTGTGTTGATGCTCATATCCTTGCCTTAATGATTGTTCTTTCTCTATATGGTGTGGATGAAGATATACAACAACTATAGGAATCAATCCTTTTTTATTCAAGTTGAAAACATGGTCTTCCTTTGATTCAATGATCTTATTGTCTTCTTTACTGGTTCCTTCCTGTTGATTTACTTCATGTCTTTGTGTAGAATTTTCCTCGGATTCAACTTCAGAATCTATAATAACTTATTTTATTTCCCCCATCAGCCCTTCTTCCTTATTAAGAGACACATCCTGCAATGTATTTTTTTTTTCTTTTACTAAAGTTTCACAAACATGTTTTCCAGATTAATATTAATTGTACCAATTGTTGGAATCCAAGGATATCCAAGAACAACATCCAAATCATTCATATCAATGGTACAAAAATTAGAATGCAACACACACTTATCCATAGTGAACTTCAAATCTTTAAAAAATTGAACACTTTGATCATCAACCTGTTTTATTTGGATATTCTTTGTAGTAACTTGCAATCTATTAACCAACTAAAACACTGATCTACAAAATTGTTGGTAGCTAGGTTTAATAGAAAACATAATCTTTTCTTATTGAATGCATTCATGAACCTATAATATAGAGTTCCCAAATGAAAAGAAACCCTTGGTTCTCTCTGTATTCTTTTGTTTAACATGAAACCACCTATCTAACAATACTTTTTCAAATTATTTATTGAAGAGCTCCATCATCTCTCTATATTTAAGAGATTTCCACCAAATGTGAGCATCAATATTTAAATTATCAGGTATATGTAAGCACCAAAATATTGGATATGTATACTTCATCCATTTTATATAGTATTCATTAATAGTGTCATTAGTGTTCCGTATAAAACACATTTTTTCTTGGAAGAAAACTTCAACAAAAAACTAGGGTTTATAACTTACTATGCAAATCGGGCGGTGTTTTCTGAAAAAACCCTAAAAAATTACCAAAATTGAAATGTTGATAACTTCACTTCCTCGACTTTCTTTCGACCAATGTTTTCTTTAAATTGGGTATTTTTCCAAGAGGAATTGAAATATCCAATTATTTTCTGAAAATTCTGAGTAGAAAGTTTCATAATTGAGTCTGAAGTGTGTCGCCCCCTTTTTTCCTTTTAAAAAATATGCAAAATGAACCAAAAATTTATTTCCTTCTTTGGCCAAGAAAAATTATATGATACCAATTGCTAAGTTCCTAAATAGATTTGCAAATATAACTTCAGTAATAACCCTTAATCTCACCAAGAATACACCAAACCATTCAACAAAATATTGAACACAAGAAACAGTCAAACCCCTTAAGGTAGGGTAACACCATATATTAATCCTTAGGGAAGGATAAAACTCCTCAAGCAATACTTTCTTTCTACAATAACAATATTTTTCGCTATGTTTCAATATATTACTTCCACTTCTTTATATAACATTCTCTCTATCTCCTACAAACATTCTAGTGAAAGAATATTCTAGTAGATAGAACCTTCTAAAAATCCTTCTCACTTTTAATGTGTTCACACTATTACATGGACCTTATTTAATAATATAGTAGACCTATTCCACATTACATTGAATGGTGTTTGTCCTCCTCGCCTTTATTTTGTTCACACTATTACATGGGTCTTATTTAATAATATAGTAGACCTAGTCCACCTTACATATCATGGCCTCCACTAATAATACATAACCACATTCTGATTGGGTACCTCCCTATGTACCCCATATTAACTCCTTAGGTATAATACAACTACGATGACACGAGAATGGTTGTTGCATCATTTCATGAAGGGAGATGAATGGAGTATTAACATTATTGAAAAACCAAGGGGAATGATGATACTTATAATAATAAAAAAATGTCTTTCAAAAGTTTCGTTAAGAGGCATACTTCGATCCACATTTACATCACTTAAACACTTCTTTATACTAATATTTATTCTTTTCTTTAACACACTATAAAAAAAATTCCCTACATCTTTCCTAATTCATAATCCTCGGGGAAATTTAGCTCATAGAGTGAACTAATCACATTTTCTAGATGTATGAGTGGCATCTGTATCAATGTAATAATTTTTAATCTCATGATGCACATCAAAAATTGCAAGATACTTCATTAGCATCACATGTGATCCAAGGGAGCCAATGGCCATCATGAAATAACAATGCTCTCTCTAACATCAATGACATATGTTTCTAAAATGATAACATATATCTCAAGTGGTTTGACTAGGGTATGGACCATCGATGGAAGATATAGAAGGTTTATTGATTATGAAAACAAACAAATAATAATTCGATCTATGTGCGAGCCTTGGAAAGTTGTTGAGATATAAAAGTTGTGCATTGAAACAATGTGAATGATTTTCATATAAGGACCCTATAGAGGACACACCTATCATGATATATTAGAATAAGTGGCATTGAAGAACAAAATGAGCAATATGGATCCCATTTCAAGTGCTTATTTATAATGTGTGGAAGTGTATGTTCCATGTGAAAGTTTATCAAGGGTAAACTTTGCTTACATGACTAATTCTTCATGACATGCAATTTTTCTTCAATTTTTCCTTGAATATATGATAAGTTTGGGCCTACACACATATCTAGATGAAAGGATAACCATGGATAAATATAGATCACCTTCATTCATTCATGGATAAATGTAGATGTTTCAAGCAATTCCATTGCACCAGTTTTCACTAAAGTCTTAATGATGAATGTGATGGTGGAAAGAGTTCCAAGCTACCTTGGAGTTGGTGTTTGAGTGTTTTATGCTATTATTCTATTGTTAATGTGTTGTGGATGTCATGTTATGCAATTCAACCTATGAATCCATTGATGTTGATACCATGAGGGGTTGTGGATGTTGTGTTGTGCATGTCATGTAATCCAATTCAGCCTATCAATCCATTGATATTGATACCATGATGGGCTATGTCCGTAAACATTCAAAAAATATTCTTTCATGGGCTTCTAAACATCTATCACCTCTATTTTTATAACTTACAACAAACTAATAAACTTTTAAACATCCATCACCTCTATTTTTATAACTTACAACAAACTCATAATGTTAGTGTAATCCCCTAAATTTAATGCAATATGATTTTAAAGTTCTATATATAAATTATTTAGTGTTATATAAAAATATAAATTTAAAAAATAAATAGTTATAAAAATCAATAACTATAAATACTTGATTGAATATGATTTTAAATTATCTTATCTTAATTATTAAAAATATTTAATTAATATAATTTTAAGTTATCTTATTAAAATTGTTTATTATAAAAAATTAGGTTTTACATAGATTGTGTGGTACTTGAGCGCCTATTTTTAGGTTCTACATAGATTGTGTGGTACTTGAGCGCTTGGTTTATATTCATATCTTTTATTAAAAAAAATTATTAAAATTAAGATAAAATTATAAAAATTGGTTTATATTAATTTTTTTTATTAAAATTAAGATAAAACTATAAAAATTAGGTTTTACATAGATTGTCTGTTACTTGAGGGCTTGGTTTATATTTATATCTTTTATTAAAAAATTATTAAAATTAGGGTTTACATAAGATTGAGTGGTACTGGAAACAACTAACTGCTGTAAGTGACCATCGTGATGTCGAAAAAACACGTTGTAACTGACAGTCGTGATGTCGAAAAAACACGTTGGTAAGGGGATCGACCTAGTGGGCACATGCATAGATGTAGTGGGAAAAGTATCGGTAAACAAATCGAAGATCACACTCAAAACTACATTTCATTTCATGCAAATGTAGAGGTCTTGTAGATAATAAGCGCTGTAGTTTTATAGTTTTCAATAATGTACAGAGGACGTAGAGAAAAGTCATAACATTCCAAACTGTTACAATGATTAAACGCTGCACACAGACAATACTTTATATAGGGCAACAATGTACGGAGGACTAAAAACTGCAAATACTTGTCCAGGTGGAAACACTGGTTTAAGGTTTTAACAGATTCCGGTCTATTGAAAGGTGCGAGTTGTTCGTAGTCGCTTCAAGAATAATGACGAAATCAGGAACTTCGTTGTCGCTTCATGCACCCAAAACAGCTTCACCGGCTGCACAAAATTATTGATTACAAAGAAACTTAATTAGTTCCATAATCAGCCATGAAACATAATGAAAGTAAAATAAGACATTAAGAGGATTATTTTTCAAAGTGTTTAGAGAAACGTTTGGTTAAAAGATGCAATGTATAATATGTGCCAGATTCAAATATCGTTTGAGGGCCACGAATTCTTTCAGAGATCGAAGGGGCAATTTTCGTTTTGTATAAGTATCTAAAACGGATTGTAATTCATACGATTTTTTGGAAACATTTTTTTTTGAATCGAATTGGTTATTATGCATTTGGAGGTATTTTCTCCGTATATATTTTATTGAATTTGTAAACTCTGTTCGTGTTTTCCATTTTTGGCATTCTGAGTTTACTTGTTCAAAGTGCATGGAGTTCTTTTGTTATTCCAAACGCCTAAACCCGGAATTGTTGGGCCCACAGCTTACTCGCATTTCGTTATTAGACAATCAACCTTGCATTTTGTTTTTTACATTGAGCGTTTATAAATGCCGAACCCCAAAACCCAAATTGGTTGGCCCAAAATTTTTACGCATTTCACGTTTCGGGAATTGACCTTGTGTTTCATTGGTGGTGTTTGGCATTTATAATCCCCGAATCCCAAACCCTGATTGACCTCCGTTTTCTACATTTGGCATTAGAGCTAGCAGTCTATTCTACTATTGCTTAGTTCATTGCAGATTATTCTTGTTGGTGTCAAATTTTATTCTCTGAATTCCCTGCATAATGGTTTATTTAATTCCTTTCAAATTTTTATTAATGGCTGCTTCTGGTAGCAACTCTTCTCACGTTCCTGTGTTGAATGAGAAGTCATATGATACTTTGTATATTCGAATGAGGACAATTTTGCGTTCTCATGATTTATGGACTTATGTCATTGATGGTTATGCTGAGCTAGCTAATGTTGTAGCAGAATTGGCTCTGTCTAATGTTGACCGTGTTTTGCTAAAGGAAAATAGAAGGAAGGATAAAAAATCTCTTGGACTAATCGAGCAA
>JASDQU010010472.1:66201-78232 GCA_032191745.1 Picea mariana | reverse complement strand
CCAGATCCTTCTTTGGACTTTGACCCGTCAAAATACAGAGACCAAATTTGATTTCCATAACGCACATGAGACCGTTGCGTGGAAGTTGTTGGCTACATATATGCTACAATCTCAGATGGTTTTTCTGGATTGGTGATAGCTGAAGCCTCGGCCATGAAGTTGTCGAAGAAGGTGTCCATCCCTTGTACTTCGGTTGAATCAACAGAAGGTGTAAATGGTTCGTTGGGATCGTTCAAATCTGCGACCGTGAACTTAAGGTAGCGTTCACGATTTACCTTGATTTTGTTAGGCTTGTCGTTCTCTGGAAGCCATAGATGAGACCAATCTGTCATGAAATAACCGTGTAGCTACTTCGACCAGTCCCTGCTTAAAAACATACCATACACTTCTGGAATATCCACAACAATTATATCAATTACTTGATGAACCTTGGGGTTAGATGATAATCTAATAAGCACATTCTTTAGATCGCCTATAACTTTAACATTTGTCCGATCAAGTTGTATGATTTTTAGAGAAGAGGGTCCGACTTTGGCATCAATATTTTGGCATAGAGACCATGGAATCACATTGGATGATGCCCCTGAGTCAACCATACAATTATGTACATTTCTATTAAATATTTCAAACGTTAATAAAAATGGAGGTACATTTTTGCGAGTGCTAAGAGTGGTAGCTTGTGGCGTTTTACTCGATGTTTATAAAGCTACTTTATCTACATTATTTACATTACTTACAAGAAGGATTCCTTTATCTTGAGGATCAGGATTGTTTTTAGTGGAAGTCTTCTGAGGAACTTTGTTTTTCACAGCCTTATTACCACTTGAATTACCATTTTTTGCATTTTCTGAGATATTCTATAACATTTTTTGTAGAAAAAATGGAAATTTCAATAACTCGTAAAGATAAATGTTAGCCCTCAACTTTTTAAGATCTTCAACTAAATCATAATCTAAGTTGGGGTTCACATTACTCTGTTTAGTCTCAACTCATTTAGATTTCTTTGGAGGCGAAGTTGTAGTGTTTTCGAAAGAAGGTTTGTTGGTTGTCTTACTCCTGGTATTATAGGGATGCGCTATCTCGAAGTTAGCTTGGAAAATTCTATCCGAGAAGTATCCAAATTTTTTTGGAGAAGACTCCTCTTCTTGAACTATTTCTTGTTCAACTACCTCCTCAGGAATCTCAGGAGGCATCAAGTTATCTTGGGCTTCTAGAATGGTTTGAAGAGCGCATTGTAGACTTTCTAGATTAAGGCCTTCGGTAGTTGGAT
Organism: Picea mariana; assembly: GCA_032191745.1. Taxonomy (NCBI): domain Eukaryota; kingdom Viridiplantae; phylum Streptophyta; class Pinopsida; order Pinales; family Pinaceae; genus Picea; species Picea mariana. The sequence goes on along the minus strand of JASDQU010010472.1, from coordinate 76,962 downwards.
TAGGTCGGTTGGTGGGAAAAGGCTTCCGGAACGGGGGTTTGTAAGGTCCTTTTCTCGAGGAAGCTTCTTCGATCGTCCTTTTTAAGTCTATAACTTGATTTGATTGTTTTTGAACAACTTTAGTTAAGTTTTCTAAATCAGAACTTTCAAGTTGTGTTTTACTTTGAGTGGGTCTGGGGAGGATTTCGATCTTCTTTTTGGAAGAAGAACTAGTCTCTGTTTCATTGCTAGTAGAGTCTTTAAGACTAATTATATCTTTTTCAATCTGGATGGCCTCCTCAAAGGCTTCTAACAACATGGATTTCTTAGATCGTTTAACCCAAATAGCTATGTTTTTATGCAAAGCTTTAGTGTAGTATGCTATTATAAGATTCTCAGCGGGCATGGAATCCGTAGGGATTCAGTTTTTAAGTGTTAAGAATCTTTGATTAAAGTCTTTAACATTTTCTTTTGGGTTCATTCTTAAGCTAGAAATGTCCATGACTAGGACTTCCAGAGGCTTACCGTCTCCGAACTTTTCCAAAAAGCATGACTGAAACTTTTCCCAAGACATGATGGTATAGGGTTGTTGGGCAAAGTACCATGTGGATGCGTTGCCCTCGAAAGTATAGGGGAACAACCTACAGGCAACGTCTTCGTGTTTGACATTGCGGAGTCTTATGGCTAACATAAATTTTTTAATGTGATATTCAACGATCTGTTTTGAGTCGGGTTCAAACTTGGGAAGCCATTTCTCTGGATGTTTAGGTAAAGGATGCTGAGCTCCAGGTACGACTATGGCATCCTGGTCAAGCCAAGATCTAGCAAGGTTGTTTTGGTTTGCCATTGCTATAGTGGGTGTGGAAGGCTAAGAAGGGGAAGTGCCTTCGTGAGAAGAATCTCCTCTAGAAGAAGGAGATGATGGAGGTGGTGAAGGAGGTATCCGAGATCCTCCTGCAACAGGATTAAGGGTTGGATCTGAGGGATTCACAGTGAGGTTAGTGTCTCCTAATTGTTCTTTGATATCAGAGAAATCCAAAGGTTGACCCCACAGATAGTTTGGTTGCCTCAAACGAGCTAAGGCACTATGTGTTTTTATAAGAGATTGGCGGACAATCTCTTGTATGTCACCACCTGTAGGATTAGGGGTTGCTGGCTCAACTGTGATCCATGGATCGTCGGTTGAAGTGATTATTGTTTGAATGGGAATATTATTGTTCGAATGGATTCTAGTCACTATAGGTGAGCGATTAGGTGGTGGAGGAGTCTTGCGACCGCCTCATGCCATTAATTAATTTCATGACCTCTTTCTAGCACCATTTGTTGACGGGCGAAAATGACCATTTGTCAACTGGGAGAGTGGAACCAGTCCGAGGTTGTCTAATAACCCAAGCCGTTTGTGATGAACCACCTCGACGGGTTTCGCGGCTCCGTTATCCGATCTAGGGTCCTAAGAAAACTAAAAAACAAAAAAAAACAAAAAACAAAAAAAAACACTAAACTAACTAATCTAACTAAAAATAACTATTAAAACAAACTAAACTAATCTAACTAAAAAGAAATAAAATAAACTAATAAACTAATCTAACAATTCTATATATATATACAATCTACTATCTAATACTATACTAACTATAAGAAATCAAATATCTAACTACTAACTGAAATAAATCTTATTCACAAAATGTACAATATTAACAATTTACAGATTTGAATGAAAACATGAAAAACTCATTTGTATTCTGCCCTAAGACAGAGAGAGATATTTTTTGTTGATTTTATAATTTTATGAACAAGAAATAAAACGAAAACTAACTAAACTAAACAACTAATGTACTAACTTTAACTACAAATCTAACTAAACGTATATCTAACTAAACTACTTAAATTATACTGAATACTGAAAATACTGAATACTGAAAAACAAACTGACCTGAGGGAACGCTCCGGGTTCATCCTGCGTGTAATGATTCTCTTAGCTGATGGGAGGGAGGAAACCCGCACCGGATTATCCAGGAGCTTTTCGTAAACAAAAGCTGCAGTGCTCTTCAAATACGATTACAGGACAATCAAGACATAAAAATTACAGCAACCAAATGATTTATAAATCTTCACAGTTAGATAAACCTGTATGCAAAGATCGATACATAATGATTCAAATAACGAAGAAGAAAAATATGTGATTCATTAACTGAAACAAAGTAATTGCTGTATTTTTTTAAAAATAATGAAAGAAATGAGATATGGATAGCACATTTATCAAATCATATCATTCTGCAATAGATTATGATAGCTAAAGTAGTCTATAATCAACTGCAAACGACATGCATAAACTTGAAACAAAAGATTGATATATTGAAGGTGAAAGCTGTAGCAAGACATCAACTCTTGTCTCAGTTTGTATTAGAAATCGATAGCCTGGTTCTCCCACAAGCGAGGATGCTTTATTACAAAAAATAATAAGTATTTAAAGACCTTCCACAGGGTAAAACATCCCTGTGGAAGTTATCAAAACAATTTACAGAAAATCTGGGAAAATATCCCAAGTCTGACTAAACTAGGAACCTAAAATAAAAACTAAATCACACAAATATCTCCTAGACTGTCAACATGCCCAATGCAATTCGGATGTACCTGAAAAGGGTAAAAAATGGACAAGTTAGGAGGATATTTTGTTAATGAAAATGATAAAAATATAATTCTAAAGACTATCTACAGAATCTTGCAATTCTGTAGCTGGTCTAAATCAGACAGAATCAACATTAAAATCAATTAAAATCTTTAAAGAATTAGAATTAACAAGTATCTAATAGCTTATTTGAAAGACAAATGAATCATTCAAATTGAAATTGTTATACTAATTTGAAATCAAACAAGATTGAGATTAATCAAATGACTACAGAGATGTGTGTACTCTGTTTTGTTTGTTGTCACAAAATCGAGTAAACGGAATCATGTTGGATAACCGACAGTAATGAAAATGATTCATAACCAATTGAAATCGATACAGTTAAACAAATCATAGGCAATTGTTTGTTATTGCTACCTCATCAACAGGAAACATGATCGAATCCAAACCAGATCATTTTCAAATTGATATAACTGTTATAAACAAACGATCCATGCTATTAGCGGATCAAATAAAACTGGTGTGTAAATTATCACAACCGAAATCATAATGAAATCAATCAATTGGTAACAAGATCTGTAAGAGTTGTCCAATCGTTTGTTATTGTCAATTGGGGGCAGACGAAATCGATTGATTTTCACTAAAAATATTACTAGCATTCATTTCAAAACGAACTATTAACCGAATTTGACAGAGATAACATATGTCGATCTGGGTTTAACCAACTCATTTTGAAAATTAAAATAAAACAGAGCAGTATCAAATTTATTTTTGAAACGAATCCAACTCATAAAATAAATCGTACTAACTGAAGATACACAACAATCCAATCAAGACAAGAGAAAATCGAACAGTTGAAGTTTAACATAGTCATTGTGAATTAAAACCGTTCCATGATTCGGGTCTAGATATCTTTTGCACAGGCTTAAATGAGAATATCCTTTCCATACAAAACATAGTCATTATTTCCAAATCGGAGTCGATCAGAGTTGTATTCCTGATTTAGAAGATTACATCACACAACATATTAAAAGATCATAACAATCAAAGTCACAAAATTGTTTCAAAAACCAAATCATCAAAACTCAACCATGGTCGATGTGATCCGACCACAACGGAATCATAGCAAATCAAAACATGATCGTGCTCTAATTTTAGCATGAAAATCTCCTGTTCAGATTAGATACCAACCAAATCCAAGCAAAAGCAAAACATTGATTTCATTAACTCACACCAATAGTCAGACGAATCAAAACAAATGAAAACCAATCAATTGCTAAACTGGGCACGGCCAAATCATTTAACCAAATCATAACCTCATTTAATTTTAGCAAAATGAAAACAATGTACAGGATGAACAACATAACCATTTTTTATATGGCTATAACAGAGTCATTTCGAACAATAGACAGAGCTATTTGAAAACCAAACTCAAATCATTATATTAATCCTAGCAATTCACAAAACGAAATTGATATCGAAATTCATACCTGGATGATGAGCATACAACTTGATCATGACATTTAGGAATTGACGACGGTTGTAACCGATTCAACATTCCTAAAAATGATGGAACCAGTGGTTTTCTGCTTCCTATAATTTGCTTGAAGCTTGTCCCTTTGGCTTTTCAATACTCTAACTTGCTTTTCCAACGCTTTGATTTTCAATTGAAGGGAACATCTATATAGTATCGTTCCAACCACACATCACATTGGTCACATGAAGACTGTCCGGGCTTTGAAAATGCAGGTGATGGTTTGGTTGCATCGGCGAGGGTTTCGTTAGGAAGCTTGATCCCAGGGTAACTAGGATTGTTCCTTAAGCAAGGAGGTGAATTAGAAATGAAGTCATAGGGTGGCTTGGGGCACAGACCTTGGGAGTAAGGATACTCACTAGCTAGGAAGCGTTCAATGTCAAAGTCAGAATCTTCACTGAGGACTATCGGCTTCTGCTCAACACTAGGTTTAGGTTTATTCCTAGCCATTCTCGAGATAAGCCGAGCATTCTTTTTACCTTTTCCATGAATAGTAGGGTTTCCCTTGACCTTTTTGCTCACAGGCTTTTTTATAGCCTCAACCTTGTCTGCTAAGACGTCGGGTAAGTCAATATCAGGGTCAACCAAGGGTTTAGGAGAGGGCAGTAGGATATGGAAGGGCATGGGTGGCTCGACCTTAGTTTCACTAACCATAGGCTTGTCAACTTGGACAGGCTCTGCATCAGCAAAACCATTCCGAGAGATAAAAGCTTGCTAGCTATCACCGTGGAGATTCAAGTGATGAACAACGATGAGTCTGATTAGGCCATGGTGGAACAAGCTACTATCGACCTTTTATCTTTTAAACCTCTTAGCCATTTTATAAAGACTTCACTGGAAATAAAAAGGCATATTCAATGGATACCCCATAAAATTCATTAACAGTCGAAGGTGATAAAGAAAAACCAGTCCATATCGACCCTCACAGGTCACAAATTGTTTAACCACCATCAAAAGATCATGCCATCTTGGTTTAAGCGTAGAAATCGGCATACCTCTGTCACAGGATGTGACCTTTCCTGAGATGAACAATAGTGGCCATGACACCTCCTCAACTTTAGAGTTTTTGAACCATCGATGGCCGGTGGCCGTTAACCCTGTAGCAGAGCTAATGAACTCCTCATTCAACTCAAGCTGAATGTTGTCTACTTTGGCCCTACACCCATCAAAAGTCAGGGCGAACTGTTGTGCAACAAATAGATTAAAACCCTCAAATCAATGTACAAAGGTGAGCCAACCACAATCCTCTAAGTGTTTCCAGGCATTATCGAATAGTAGCAAGGCTTGGCTACCATTTGGCTCAATTCGCACCACTGGTTCCATAAAGAAGAGCACATAGTGAATGAGCCAGGGTTTGAATGCAGCATACAGAGGAACAAAATTCCCGAAGGCTTACCCGAGCTAAAAGAGGTGAAACGGGGATAGGAGCAACATTAATGACATCATGAAAAGGTGGTGGAGCTATTTGTTGGCCATGCAGAATAGTCATTACCAATGGTACAACCGCCAACGCTTTCAACTATACAAATCACAACGCACATGTGTTATAACTATGCAATTTCAATCAATCAATTGAAACCTTTGGTAAGTGGATAAACCATGCCTGCAAGCAATAGTTATGCAATAGTTTTAAAAACAAACATAAAAATCGAAACCAATACCAAGTGTTGGACCAATGCGCCAATTTGTTTTGATAACATGAACTAGCTGTCATATTAAATGATATATATCAAGGGTTTAACCATAACACCTATGTATTTTTATGAAACCAATGGTCAAGTAGATCAAATCAAAGAACATATAAATCCGATTACCAATGCATCACAACCTCAATTACTCATGAAATGAAATTACATAATCAATCAAAGAATGTCCAATGAGTACAAATCAAAAAGTTTTGCCAACTGCATAATGATAAGTAAAATGTAAACGCAATGGGCATATCGACAAGAAGGATAACGAAAATTCAATAGTGATTTTAATGTGACTTCGAAAGACCAAGTTTTCATGCTTACAGTCGTGAAAACAAAAATGAAGGTAAGTGTGCAAATGGCGCAACGAATAAAAGTGTCGTTTATTTGAGAATTGCGACGAAAAATTAATGCTTGCAAAACATTGGTGTAGGCAGCTTATAAGATAGTGAAAAATGTGAATTGGCTGCCAACAATGGTGACACACTGGTAGAAGCAGTTATCTGTGCCAAAAGGACAAATTCAGATTAGGATAGCAAAGATAATTCCAACTCAAAAACAACAACCAGGAAATCGTATAAACATCATTATTAACCAACTATTCCAGAAGTATTTTAAAAGATGAAAATAGATAACAGTCCTAAGACCAACGAGTCACGACATTAAAGATAAAATCTCCAATACTGTTAACAGAGCCATTGCTGCCAGCAGGCGTCCATAGCCTCGACAAGGTTTCCATTTAACCCACTCTAACATATGTATCCTACCAAGAAGTTCTAGATCAGAATAAAGGACATTAAAGAGGTTTCTTATTTGCAAATTTTCATATACCCGACATTGCTTCGCTGCCAGCGGTCCTGTTCAATACCCTGGCGAAGTTGTCTTGGCATCATACATGCATTTACCCGCTGCCAATAGACCTGTTCAGCATCCCGACGGGTTTACAAGCACTTCCCATAGCTCTATTAATAATTTATTTTTTCTCATCTTTTTCAAAGATATATAGTTGAGTGGGGTGACGTTGAAAATCATGATATTTTAAAATTTTTTTTTTTTTTTAGACCTCACCAAAAATTTTTAGAACTGTCCTTTATTTAGATCCAGAGATGTTTCATTTACAAAATCAACTTCCTAAGGCAGGGATACATCTTCTGAGTCATTCCCTTAAGGAATAGGGACAACGTAAAGAGATAATAGATGATCATGACTAGCTTTACTCAGAGATCGAAATTAGTCAACTCCTTTCAAACAACAGACTTTTGCCAACACAAATATAAATTTTAGAAATATACCATTGATGTTTATACAATTTTCTTAGCAGTTATTTTAGGGAAGGAATTTTCTATTTTCTTCGTCTGAATAGCTTGGTACACATGTATGTGTATTTCAGAAAAAAAACACAAGCGAAATAATTCAAAGGAAAAATCAAAAACAGAAAGCAAACGAAAAAGAAAACAAAGAAAAATATGTACATAATATACAAGGGTTGTCATCAAGCAAAGTATATTTTCAAGGCTTGGCCATTCATCGCATAGGTGTCAACCTACCCCTCAAGATTCTGCAATCGAAAAGAATTGGGACCCAACTTTTCAGCAATTAAAAACGGTCCAAGCCATAAGTTTTGAAATTTTGTGTACTCTCCCTTTCCCTCATGCAGTTTGTCCCATTTCAAGACGAGATCACCTACTTCAAAATTTCTATCAGAAGCAGAGTTATAATTGAACCAGCTTTTAATTAATAGTTGATTCTGATCTAACTTTCGTTTAGCTTGGGCTCTTACCTCTTATAGCTTCATCAAAGCGTTAATTCGGTTTTCCAAAGGGGGGCAATATTCTTCTTGGATTTTCTGCGACAACTGAAGTGAAGGAAGAAGAATGTGAGGTCGCAGAATTGATTCTCTGCCATAAACGAGAAAAAAGGGGGAGTTAGCTACAACAACTTTTGGCGTTACCCTATCAGCCCACAGCACGTTGAACAGTGCATTGTGCCAATTTTTGTGATTTTCAACCACCATTCTCTTGATGATTTTAATCAAGTTCTTATTTGTTGATTCTACCAATCTGTTGCCCTGGGGTTAATAGCTAGAGGAATTCTTTAATTTAATTCCTTTTTCCAAAGAGAACTCGATCATCTCAAGAGAATAAAAGTAAGAAGTGTTGTCAAATACTAAATAGTTGGGGATACCAAAACGAGTGATAATATTCAAATTCAGAAAGGCAATTACCTGACTGGTGTTCACAGTTCTTAACGCAGCAGCTTCAGACCATCGAGCAAAGTAATCCGTGGCTGTCACAATAAACTTGTGTTGTTGTGAATATGGGGGGTTGATCGGACCTATGATATCAAGGCCCCACTGCTGAAAAGGAGAATCTACTGAAACGGGCTACAAAGGAAAGGCTGGTTTCTGTAACCGCCCTGATGCTTTTTGACAAATGGTACATTTACGACACAAGGCATGGGCATCTCTAAAAAGTGTGGGCCAATAATAACCAGCTCTTAAAACCTTATGGGAAGTGGTGTTACCACCAAAATGACTTCCAGCTTCTCATGCATGCAACTCTAGCAAGACTTTTTCTGCTTCGTCTTTTTCAAGACAGTGCATCAGTACATCGTCAAAACTTTGATGAAACAAGATACCATTAACCAGATGAAAGGAGGCAGACTTTAATCTCAATTCTCTTCTTTTAGTAGGAACTAAGTGACGGGGGGCTAACCCATGTTCAAGAAATAATCTTATATCGTCATACCAAGGACTGACAGGTTTTGTGCGCAACAGATTAGATTTTGATCATGTTGTCCTAGGTTTGACGTATCACTTTCTTCTTGTTGTCCTGTTGTTGAATCAACAACTAACTTGCATAACCCTTGGCCTCTCACTATCTGAGCTAGGTTGATTTCTAAGTCGTACTCCTGGAAGGAGGTGACCTAGTTAGCCCTCTTTTCACCTAGTTCCTTCTGCACTAATAGGTTCCTAACGGCTGGGTAAGGGACAATGAATTTTGTCCTTGACTTCAAAAGATAGGACCGGAAGTGCTTGACTGCTTTGAAAATAGCGTAAGCTTACCGATCTACCGCTGGGTAATTAAGTGCAGCACCTTTGAAAGCAGAGCTCATAAAGGCAATGGGTACTTCATTGTTCTCGGCATTCTTTTGGGTTAGGACGATGGCATAGGAATGGTCAGAAGAAAAAGTGTATAGAGTAAAGTCTTGAGAAAAATCGGGGCTCATGAGAGACGGAGCGTCTATTATGGCCTTCTTTATTGCATTAAAAGCTTGATTTTCTAGGGGTCCCCAGTGATATTAGGTGTCTTTCTTTATTAGATTCTGTAAAAGCCTGACTATTTCGGAGAAGCTGGGGACAAATCTTCTCACAAAGTTAATCTGGCTTAGGAAAGACTGCATAGATTTTTTGGATGTAGGAGGGGGGAGTTTAGCGATAACTTGTGTCCTTTCGGGGTCAATAATCATCCCTTCACTTGACACAATAAATCCTAGGAGTTTACCCTGTTCTACTGCAAAGATGGATTTTTTAGGATTCAAGTAGATGCCGTATTTACGACATCGTAGTAGAATGGATCGTAAGTAAGCTAGATGATCATTTTTGTTTTTGGAAAATATGGTAATATCATCTAAGTAAACTACGGCGGACTGATTGATTAAGACTCGGAAAGAAATGCCCATTGCTCTCTAGAAAGTGGCTCCAGCATTAATCAATCCAAAGGGAATTTTTCGATAATCATAGGTGCCCCACGGGGTACAGAAGATAGTTTTAAGTTGGTCTGGTGGATACATCAGGACTTGGTTGTACCCCGAGAAAACATCCATTAAGGATAGCCTCTCAGAACCATATACCTATTGAAGGATTTTTTCCATGGGTGGGACAGGATAGTTGTCTTTATCAGACGCTATATTAAGGTTTCAGAAATCGACGCAGAGTCGGATTTCCCCACTTTTCTTCTGGACTAGGACAAGGTTAGAAACCCATTGAGTGTGCCTAATATGAAAAGTTATCTTAGCATTTAGGAGCTTATTCAATTCTTTTTGAACGGTCGGTTCTAGCTTAGGGTGCATTTTCCTCAGTTTTTATTGAAAGAGTAAGGTTTGGGGATTCATAGGAATGACATGCTGTATGATATTAGGGTCGAAAGTTTTAAGGTCGTCATACATCCATGCAAAGACATCCTTAAATTCTTTGAACAATTTAATAAATGCAACTTTTTCTTGTTAATAACATGCTACCCCTAGATTAATGCACTGTGGATTGTCCCTAGTTCCTAAGTTTACCTTTTTATAAGATAACGAGGAACTATTGGTTTTACAGTTGACCGATTTTTTGAATTTATCTTGAAGATCATAAAACTTCTCTAATCTAAATACAGATTTAGGGATTGAGTTTACCATGTCCAATGAAGATTCAGGAGTTCTCGGATCTGGTATTACCGTGAAATCACGCAAATTGTCATCGTGTGTTTGTTCATCTATCACCGCGCCTTGAAAGGTTTAGTCCATGTGCAGAAAGTTAATAATCTGTTGATCATCGTCAAAGACTCTCCAGTTTGTGATGTTGTCGGGAACGGATGGCCGGAACAACAATTCGACAGAGAATGCATCTGGGGACAAGCCTTCTGCAGGAAGGAGTTTAGAAGCTACATTAGCTAGTAAATCTGCTTCAGAGTTATTCAATCTAGGAATAGAATTTATATTGAAAGTAGAAAATTTATTCATTAAATTCCATACCTCAGATTGGTAGCTTTTGAGATCCAGAGACAGACAGTGGATAGAATCTCTTACCTGTCTAACCACTATTTTAGATTCGCCAAAGACGGTTAAATTAAGAATGTTCATATCCGAAGTTTTTCTGAGACCTTGCAGTAAAGCCTCATATTCTGCAGTGTTATTAGTACATTCAAATTCCAACCTACATGCAA
>JASDQU010010472.1:43466-55247 GCA_032191745.1 Picea mariana | reverse complement strand
TCCTACCAAGACCGTGAGGGATCGTGTACCTCAGGAAGCCTGGGATGGTAAGCCTTGCAGTGTTTCTCATTTCATAATTTTTGGATGTGTTGCATTTGTGTATGTACCTACAGAAATGAGGAGGAAGTTGGATGACAGAAGAGAGAGATGTATCTTTGTTGGATACAGTGAAGAGACTAGGGCATATAAACTCTACAATCCCATCACCCAGACATATGTAATCAACAGATATGTTCAATTTAAAGAAGATGAATCCTCAGATGGAAGTATTGACAAATCAATTTTAGAGGGAGATGTATTACCCCGTGAAGATGATGATGGAGCTGAGCAGGATGAAGGACATGGATAGATGGTTCCACATGCACATACGCCTGCAGCAAGAAGTCCAACAAGACAAGCACCAGATTTCATCCCATCTCAATTTAGAATGCCCAGAACTCATGAGCATGGTAATCCATCTGGACATGTTGGGCATCAAGGAGATTCACAGATAAGTAGTGAATCAAATCCCTCTTTGGATTCATTAAGAAATAGATTTAAAAGACAGAATACTAGAAGCTTAAGAGATTTGTATGATCAGAATGAAGAAGTAGATCAGATTTCAAATTTTGCATTGATGATATGTGATCCTGTAAGTTTTCATGAAGCTACTAAAGAGGATGTCTCGATAAAAGCAATGGATGAGGAGATTGATTCCATTAAAAGAAATAACACTCGGAATATTGTAGATTTACTTAAAGGTAAGAACAATATTGGTGTTAAGTGGGTTTATAAGACTAAGCTTAATGCAGATGGTGAAGTCAAAAAGTACAAGGAAAGACTTGTAGCTCAGGGGTTTAGTCAGTAACCCGACATTGATTACAATGAAACATTTTCTCGTGTAGCAAGAATTGACACTGTGAAAATGGTCTTAGCTATTCCAGCTTCGAATAGATGGATCATGCATCAGATGGACATTAAGTCTGCATTCTTAAATGGATATTTGGAAGAAATGGTTTATGTAAGACAACCTCTAGGTTATGAGATTGATAAGTATAGAGATAAAGTTTATAAGTTGAGGAAACCCTTATATGGATTGAAGTAGGCATCCAGAGTTTGGTATAGCAGGATTGATGAATACCTAATCAGTGTTGCATTCAGCAGAAGTCCAAGTGAACCAACTCTGTATACAATAGTAAACGAGAAAGGTAAAAGTTTGATTGTCTGTTTGTATGTTGATGACCTGATTTTTACTCGAGATCTATCTATAGATGATCTAAAAAATGCCATGAAAACAAAGTTTGAGATGACTGATTTAGGATTGATGAAGTATTTTCTTGGAATTGAAGTGGATCAATCTCATGATGGCATTTTCAATTGTCAAACTAACTATACAAATGAAGTATTGAAAAGGTTTAGAATGTTGAATTGTAAACCAGCTGCAACACATATGGTAATTGGTATTAAACATAGCAAGTATGATGAGGGATGATATGTTGATCCAACTCTGTATAAGAGGCTAGTTGGAAGCCTTATGTACTTAAAAACATCCAGACATGACATTATTTTTGTTGTGAGTTTGTTTCGATATTCATGGAGACTCCGAAGAGTACTCATTAACAAAAAGGAAAGAGTATCCTGAGATATGTTCCTGGAACAATTGACTTTGGTATCCGATACATGTCAAGTTTAAACTTTGAGTTGATTGGATATACTATAGTGATTTTGCAGGTTCCATTGATGATAGGAAGAGCACATCAGGGTATGTGTTTAGTCTTGGATGAGAAGGGTATGGAATGAATTGTTGCATGACTAGAATGATGCAACCCAAATTGTCTGTAACAATAAATTTGTCATTGCACTGTCAAAGAATCATGTATTTCACAAACAGAGTAAGCACATTGATACAAGGTATCATTTCATTCGAGAGCTGGTAGTTGGTAAAGAGATTTATGTAAGAACAATTTGCAGACATATTTATGAAGCCTTTGGAAAATTAATTGTTTAAAATCCATAGAAGAAATATTAGGGTGTGCAAACTGTAATGCATTGTTTACAACAATTTTGTTTTACATATTTTAGTTTGGTTTTGCTCTGAAATGATTAAGAGGAAGTATGTCAGGATGTAATCATTTTACCGCCCATATAAACAATGCATCAGTGACTGTCTTGACCCTTCAAAACTCAAGGTTTAAGCACCGATTACTAATTTTTTCTTACATTGCTTAAACGGTGGCTGCCTTAACCTTTGCAAGCCACACGATACCTTCACCGCCTTAATCGAATTATTTCAGAGATCAAAGGGGCAATTTTTCGTTCTGTATAAGTATATGAAACGGATTATAATTCATAAGATTTTTTGGAAACACTTTTTTTTGAACTGAATTGGTTATTATGCATTCAAAGGTATTTTCTTCCTATATATTTTATTGAGTTTCTAAACTCTATTCATGTTTTTCATTTTCAACATTGGAGTTTACTTGTTCAAAATGCATGGGATTCTTTTGTTATTCCAAAGTTCGAAACCCAAAATTGTTGCACCCACAACTTAATCGCATTTCGCTATTCGGCAATTAACGTTGCATTTTGTTTTTTTACATACAGCGTTTATAAATGTGGAAACCCCAAACCCAAATTGGTGGGCCCAAAACTTATATGCATTTCGCATTTCGGAAATAGACGTTGTGTTTGGTTGTTGGTGTTTGGCATTTGTAATTGTTTGGTTGTTGGTGTTTGGCATTTGTAATCGTGGAATCACAAACCCTGATTGATCGTTTTCTACAGAGAATGCTGCACTTGGTATCAACAACAGTAACTTGTAACAAACAGAATGGCCAACACAGATTCTGTGTGAAAACACATAACTTAGATTATGTGTAGAAACAATAAACAATCAACCTATCAAACGATCGAGGACAAAAGATAGAAGGGACTGAGCTCAATATAATCCTAGATAAACAACAGTGATAAATTATCATTTGAGACTACATACAATTCCAGAAACAACGCAAAGACCCAATTAATAGAAATGCTACGGGAGTATATAGAGATTGGGATTTTAATAGAATTCTAGTTAAAATGAGAAGGAATCCATTGAGAAAATCTGATACAACAATCTGAGCAAAAGAAAAACACAATATGTGAAGTTTCTAATAAAAGCAAAGTAAAGACCTAAAATCGAGAAGCGAGTACTAAACGTTGTACCCACTTCCTCCAAATGCTGAGGCGGGCAATAAAATCAGTGGAATTTAAGCAAAAGAAGAGAGAGAATTGGACATAAGAGGGGCTGTGAAAGGCATTGCAATTGACGTTCCAAGCAAGAGCTGCTGGAAGAAGTTTGCGTTGGACGCCATGAGCTGCTGGAAGAAGGCATTAAATATAGAAGGAGCACGGGTTCTGTAATATTCAGCCAGTTGTCGAATCCCTGATAGACTCTAAAGGTATACAAACCACACGGTATACAAACCATCCAGTTGTCGAATCTCTGATAGAGTACTCTAAAGGTATACAAACCACACGGTATACAAACCATCCAGTTGTCGAATCTCTGATAGAGTACTCTAAAGGTATACAAACCACACGGTGGATTCTGAATCCAGAGAATAGGATGCCATTGTCTACTGGACAGTATCCACCAACAGGATTCATGTTCAGCTGCACAAATTAACAACACTTCAATATCCGCATAGAGAGAAGCAAATAAAACACTACTTACAGTAGCGCTAATGTCAAAGTTCAAGAATATTGGTTTGTTGTAATAAAAGGTTATTATCATGATAAAAATAATTAATCACTCTGGACTGAAGTTAGATGAGCTTAAAATTATAACAGGCTGTTGTGTCAGATTGGTCTGTAGTGATCGGCTTTATTCAAAGGAAAGAAGCTCTTTGAACAGTTTTTTGGGATTGATTTTGGTTGCTTCATTATAATTTAGTTGATTCCTAACTGTTATGTAGAAGGTAATGGGATATTTTGTAAGAACTCAGTTTTTCTAAATATATTTCAATGCATAAATAACCCTTATAGTTTTTCTAACTATCTTTCAATGCATTATTAATTATTAACACTATAAGTGAATTTTATAAAAGATAATAACAGTTTTTTTATAATAATAATAATATTTTTTTATAAAATTACACCCCAGTAAAGTGATATGTGAGATTCTTGTTTGAAGGATAAGGGATTTCGTTCCCTAAAGTCTATAAATTTTTGTACATAACTATGTCCTTAGATTTGAACTTATAAAGTTTAAAAACTAAATTCTTGTTTTTAACCATTAATATTATGATACTTTGAAAATCTGAAATCCAAAATAAGAATTACTCTCTTAAATATTAAAAGCTACTTTTGGTTCTGTCAGATGGACTGGAACTAATATTCCGTGGGATACTCATCCCCACAAGCGTATCATGAAAATTCAAGCTCTGAAAGTGGACATAGGCGTGCTAGTTTGGAGAGAATTCTCTTTATCCCCACAAGCGGATCATGAAAATTCAAGTTCTTAAAGTGCAAGTATGAATCTCGTGGGCCTGGAATCTAAAAGTAGACATAGACGTGCTAGTTTGGAGAGAATTCTCTTATATAAAGATAGCTTGTGTGAATCTAGCGGGACAGAATTCTCTTATATCAAAGATAATTTGTGTGAATCTCACCGGTCTGGAATCTAAAAGTAGACATACACATATACACTACCGCCGCACACTTCCTCTACCGCCTTCGCACTCAACCGTCACACCACTGCCTCCCTTTGTTGAATGATGCAGAGCTGGTTTGGTCGCTTTGGGTTTCAATCCTATAAAAAGTAAAAGGTAAGTGAATAAATGTTTAAATAGAAATATCAATTTTCATAGATATGGTGAGAATCTAGATGTTTGATACTGACAGGAATTTTTATCAAATAATAATTACATTAATATTCTTTTATTATTTAATTTTTTTAGTAAATGTAGATGATGGAGTGTAACTTGTCGGACAGCATAAGCAAAACAAGACATAATAATCAAAGCATAATCAAGAACAAAAAAGCATTAAACCAAACATAGAAATTTCACAATTTGACACAATGATTTATGTGAAAATCTAATGACGGAAAAAAACACTAAAAATGATAAACAATATTTTTTTATTCAAGGGAGAATTACGATAGCCAACTAAGGTATACAACCATCCTCTCCTCTCATACACACAACACTTCAGTATTGCTTCTTGCTCTCACACACTACACATTGCTCTCACACCTCTGTGGGTATTCGCATATATATAACATCTTACACACACTGATCATGAATAGATCACATAGTTACATGAACAATTCAGAAATAGATTGCATGCATGCATGTGCATGTGACCGCATGAGGAAATTCGTTGGCATGTTTCCAACAATCTCCACCTTGACAACAATTTATCTGATATATCATGCCTTTAATTAATTCATCGACTTCTTTGTAAGACAAGAGAAATCAAACACCATCACAGATGCAACTTCTCTCACAATATTGTTACGTGAACATGTCTTTACGATTCACTCCAGTATGGAGCATTCTATCTCCATCAGTAACCTTTCTAATAAACCGATGTACTTGTCAAAATCTCATGAATCATAACCCTCCAGTATGGACCATTCTATCTCCATCAATAACCTTTCTAATAAACCAATGCACTTGTCCAAATCTCATGAATCATAACCATAGAACAAATCATTGCAACCATTGTAGATGATACTTGTGCTTCTGTGTTTGAAGCACCCATTTCCATGCTCTTAACCTAGTTTTCTGACCATTTCTTCATCGCAATCATCAAACTTTCTACTAACATATAATACTCGAGACATATAACCCTTTTTTTCTTCATCAATTAGGACATAAACATGAAGAGAACTTACAATGGAAAGCCAAAGGGATTTTACCAGTTTCACATTATTCATACTGAATTTCCTAAGTATCTTCACCACATACTTCTGTTATGATAACCAAGCATACCATATTTCTTGTCTCTCTGTATTTCCATGCCCAAGATTTCTTTTGCTGCTCCTAGATCCTTCATAACAAATGTCCTAACCAACTAAGCCAACCTGTTGACCTCAACCATCCATGTGCTTGCAACAAGCATAACATATAACACCAAGATAATGAATATACCATAAACACAATGGTTTTACTCACTTCCTATAAAATTTGGCTCACCATGAAGGAATCAAATATCTTATATCATTTTCCTGTCATGCTTCAGGCCATACAATGATTTTTGAGTTTGCAAACAAATCTTCTATTGCAATTCTGAACTAACCGTTATGGTTGTTCCATATACATCACGTTATTTAAAAAACTCCATGTAAGACAATTTTAACATCTAGTTGTACTATCACCACTAGTGCTAACACAACATGAATAGAAACAAGTTTTTAACAATTGGTGAGAAACTTTCATGGAAATCAATAGCTTCGAAATACCTTTCTTCTACCAGTCATGCTTTGAACCTTTCATTTTTTACTATGTTTAATTTTATAAAAGGAGATACATCAAACATTGCATCTCTGCCCATGATGATTCTGTGGGTAGTAGGATTCCACAGTCTACGCCCCTTAACATTATCACCATATCAAAGATCTACCTGTTTGATCTGAGTCCTACTTAGACTGCTAATAAAAAACATAAGCATCACAACCGAATAATTTCATGTTTCAGTAATTACTAGATTACCTGCTCATACCTGTTTTTGAATCTTCCTGTCTTTTGCAACCAATAGTGACCGAGTTGCCAGATAGAAAAACTTCTTATGTCAACAGCTATTATTGCAACTTGGCATTACTCAACATGCCTATTTGATCCCAAATTCCTTGGAATATTTTCCAAGCTCCATGGATATGAACTTACCTTCATCATATATTCTCAAACACTTGATTGACCTCCCAACACATCAACCTTTCTACAGACCCACCTTTCTAAACTTGACACACCACTCCACCTCGAACTTTGCATTCGAATAGCTTTGACCAAATCTGATCAAGCCGACCAAGTAAGCCTTCACTGCCTACCTCTAGAACCATTTACATTGGAGTTCACCAAGCCTTTTATAGGCTTCATTACATGCAATCCATGAACACAATACAATGGGATATTCAAAACACATGGACCCAAAAAACCACCTTCTTTGACCTAAAAACATATTTAACTCATTAACTCTTTTACCAAGTCAAGGTTAACCCAACATACATGCCTCCCCCACATATTAAATCTACCTAAATCTATGTCTAGACTTTTCATAGTTGACCTAATAAACCAAACCTAAATCTGTGTCTAGACTTTTCATAGTTGACCTAATAAACCAAGGGGACGCATGCCTATGCAAGTATTACAAACATATGCCCATTTACACACAAGCAATAATTTCTACAACTCTAAAGTAATTACAATTTTTTTTTCTTCATGGTGACTCAACATATGCCCATTTACACACAAGCAATAATTTCTACAACTCTAAAGTAATTACAATTTTTTTTTCTTCATGGTGACTCAACCATCATCTCTCCTTTTGTTTCCTTGTTGTATAAGCAGATCCTCTTGAGCTTTCATAGCGCAAAACTTTTCTTAACAATGAACTTTTCCACCTCAAACTTGAAACTCTACACTTTCCCCATTAACAAAAAATAAAAAAACCATTTTTCACCACTGCTTATAAAACCAAGTCTTCTATAATATGAAACCAATCTTAAGGATCAAGGTTAACCCAAAAATAAAAAGATTAATTTAAAAAGATTTAAGCCAAAATATATAATATATTATATACTTTCAAACCTTTTACTTAAAAAACCATCCTCCACTTCATTTATATTTAAAGGGGATCCTTCATGTGCATAACAATACAAACACTTTCATAGCTATCATACCTATCTCGAGCTCGAGATAGCTCTGTGCATATACCTTATGTTCAATGTTTTTCCACGGTGATCATTCCACTGGTATCACTCCAAAGGTTATTGTTGTTATCACGAAAGGATCAATTAATATTGCCCCTCTTACAACACAGAACAATCATATTTCCTCTTTTCCAACACACAACACTAGAATCGCCCAAATCCTCTCTCCATATATCAAGGTCAACGTTCCTCCGAAGCGTTAAGGAAAAAAATAATTCCCCTACAACGAACTGAGATCTCGTCCTCACACATCATATCTCATCTAATTCGGTTTACATGCTCTAATACCACTTGTTGGATAACGAAATAAAAACATAGCGTAAAACCAAAGTAAAAACAAACAAGATTAAACAAGTAATAAACCAAATACAATAATCCCATAATTTGATATAGTGATTTATGTGAAAATTCAATGCGGGAAAAAATCATTAAAAATGATAATTGGTATTTTTTTATTCAAGGGAGAATTACAATCGTCAACCCAAGCATACAACCATCATCTCCTCTTATACACACAACATCTCAGTATTGCTTCTTGCTCTCACACATTCACTACACATTGCCCTCACACCTCTATAAGTATGCTCATATATATAACATCTATCACAGAGACTGATCATGAATAAATCACATAGTTACACTAAGAGTTCATAAATAAATTACATACATACGCATTAACATAACTACATGTATATGCATGTTACCTCCCGAAAAAATTTGTTAACATGTTTCAAACATAAGTCAATTATGTGAAATGCAGGTCACCCTTCTTCTAAGCAATTGTATCCGTCATAGAATTTGTTTTAACTGAAACTTCTTTACTAATAAAGTTGTTTTAAATGCCAATAACGTCAATTTGATTGCCATTTATGTAGAAATTCAATTTAATTGTCATTTATCCAAGTAACTCTACACAATTTTTAGCTTAATCAGAAAAACATAAGAGTGTGAATCTCCTGGGCGATGGTGGGAATATCGTAATAATAACAGAGTTATTAGCTTAATCAAATTTCTTTTTAAGATTATTTGGACTGTGGACATCAAAGTCCCTGGAATAGGGGCAGCTTTTCAATACCAATTTGGTGTATTAGGTTATACTGAATATTCTTAGCCAACCAATCCAATCCGGAGAGCCCTGCTGATATGTCACGGATATAATTTTGTCTTGTGACATGACTGTGGCGACAGCTGTCATAGATTTCCTGATATTCCAAGTATTTCTATGGTGGCTGCGATAGTAAACATTGTATTTGGGAATAGGAATCTCTGAGTGATTGCGTTTATTTCAACGACGGCGAAAAGTCCAAAGCTATGCAAACTAATATCGAAACCATCATTATCATTTTAGATTTTATTCTATTCAATCAGAGACCAAAGGGAAGAGCTTTGCCCACATTTTCCAATCAAACAAAGCATTGCATCCTTGGTAAGATTATTTGGCGAAGCTTTTGTAAGGTGGAGAATAGAATTTTAACTAATTATAATAAAAAAATATTAATGTACTGTAATTCTATCTTTATAATGGTTTTGGTTGAAGTTTTTAGGATAATGATTAATGATTTGTTTATTTATTGGTGTCATTTATGATTAGTATTTAGATTTGAATTATTTTGTTTGATTTCTACTAAAAGAGAACCTTGCATATTTGGTAGGATTATTTGGTAAAGTTTTAATAAGGTTGAGAGTAGGATTTTACTAATTATCTAACATACCTTACCCTCCAATCTAGATCATCGGTTAAGTTATTACCAATTTTTTCTCTGAAATGTTCACGTACCTCTATAATTCGTACGTGGATACCATTCTATCGATAAAAAAACATGATACACCACCTGCTATTAGTAAGAGACATTTAACATGTCATGCATAACAATTAACAAGTCCATAAAAGCATTACTGAGACAAATTACATAGAAAATAAAGAAAACTTATTTACTCCCCAGTTGAAAGTTACACAATTTTCTCAACTACATAGCCATTCTAGTTTACCGACTCTCTTCCCCTTCGTTATGTGCAATCCAAAGAGGTAAACCCCCTTCTCTACCATGCATTCCTTTAATTTGTTCCACATCTTTCCATGGCTCCAGCTACTTGTTACGAAATTTTAATGATGGAAGCTCCAAGGATTCAATGTTGGAAACTCCAAAGATTTTCAAGCGCGGACAATCCTTTCACAATTGTCAACATTCTCACACACACATGCATCAATTTATGGCTGGAAAATAATAGTAACTCTTACAACCAACTATCCATCCTTCATTACCTCTAGCAATTTGTTTCCCATGCTCAAACCCAAAACAAGAATGAACAAAAAGAATGAATGAATGACAAACAACCCAAAAATAATTGAGTAACAAGGAGTGACCAACCCCACTCAAAACAAGAATAGGGTTTAAATAATCCAATGCCTAACATGGCCTTCCCCAAAAAGCTCACCTAAACCCCATGTTTTTTATTGAAACAAAGATGGGTAAATAAAATATAATAAGAGGATTAGTCCCTTTATCCCCCTATGTTTGTGTGTCTTGTAGTTAACAATGTATTTTGTTATTAATATTCAAAGTATTACATTTCTAGGCTCTCCGTCCTTTTCAAATTTGCAGTCAGTCTAGTCGTTCATAAAATAAACAAAATACATTATTAATATCGGGATTGAAAACCAGAATATTACATTCCCCTCCCCCTTATCTTGCAACCTTAGTGCATCATATACAACTATAAAATCAAAACATCAAAAGTCTTCAAAAAGTCTTGGGTATCTTCGTGCATGATGTAACATGATGTAATATACTTAGGAATTTATTTATGTTTTTGATAAATTCGAATTTGGAAAATTATTGTCATTTATGGCAATTCCGAATTTGGAATTTAGTTAGTTGTAATTCATTATTATGACTATTCGGTAAAGATTTGATTTTTCTCCAACTCTTTGGCTATGACACTTGTAAGAAACAAATATTTTTATATTTATTGCTGAGAGACAAATGGAACAACTAGGTTGAAATCAACTGACCATGACTCCATGAGTGGGGAACATGTTGGAAGTACCTCAAGGTTGAATGTTACAAGTGGAAAATCAAGAATTTCGCCATTGGCAGCCCCTGAAAATCAAGGATTTGTAAAGATGTGAAAATTCCCAAGGGAAAAAAGACTTAGGAACATGATGCTTTTGCATATATAGCATATGAGAGGAGGCAACATGCTGCCTAGTATGCTGGGGAAAAGAATATTAGTTGTTGTTATGAGCACTTCTTTTTGAGTGTGAGGCAAGGATAAGTTTTTATGAACTGAAGGAAGACTATAGATAAGGAGGAGTTATGGAGTTCACCCTCATTAATTCATGGTCAGGCTAGGGGGTGAACAGAGTAGGTAGATTGGTTGGCTGTGGTTGGGAGGATCTTGGTTGTTCCATTTGTTGTTCAACAACTTTTTCAGATATGTCCATCTACTCTTTCCCTGGTTGAATTTTCTTTTGATTAAATGGTTGATAGGATACATCTATTTAATTCTGGACAAATTGTTTTGTTGATTAAATTACTCGTGGAATGAAATAAATTGTAGAATCAACCCTTACAGTTTAATTGTATTCATTGAGTAAAAATTTATGCGTGTGTTAGTTGTTGATGGAACTAAATTATGTAAATACATTGGAATGTACATCTCACCTAGATGGAATTATTACTATATTAATTCTAACATTTCGAGGCATGTGATTATGTACTTACAGGTAATCAACTTAAGGAATTTTAGCCGGTTGAAGAATGTTAAATGAAATTCTCGAAGTGAACTTAAGATTTAAATATATGTATATATATTGTTGTATGTTAAATACCAAGGGTTGTATTAAATAGTTAAGAATATCAGAATGTGTAAATGCCAAAACAAGA
>JASDQU010010472.1:21550-33745 GCA_032191745.1 Picea mariana | reverse complement strand
GGAGGCTTTGTATTATAACTAATTGAAGACACTAATGAAGAAGAAGACTTTGTGGACGTAGCCCCAGGGTGGGGGTGAACCATGGTAAATCTATGTGTTGTGCTCTGTGCCTTGACGTGATGTGCTTGTCTCTTCCTTTGCTAAGTGCTTTGATGTGTTTAGATAGATATATTTATTCTTTGTTCTTATGAGCTATGAATGAATGTTAGCTCTGATATGTATAAATATGCTTAGTACTGATCTACAAAATATGATCTATTCATTGTTACTAAGTGCTAAAAGATCTTAGATATAAGTAAATGTTGCGATGCTCTGTGCTATCTGTGAAGTATAATAAGACTGAATATTGATGAAGATTAACTGCTAAGTTCTTTGTTAAGTGTTAGAATCATAGGTCTGTGTCCCAGCTAAGGCTGTAGACATTTGAGTCCTACAACCACCCCTACCTCTACCTCGGGTGAGACTTCATCTACTTCATAGGTGTTGCCAAAAGGGTTGATAGTTAGGGTTTTGTTGGTGCATTGTTGTAGCGTTCAACCCTGGGTCTGCCCCTATGCCAACAAATGGTTCCATTGCTGGGACTGAAACTGTAATTGCTGGAAACTGAGTAGAAGAAGCTTTGTGCAAAGATTCGTCTTGAAATTGTAAAAGCTCTATGCATAGATCTATGCCCTAGTGCGTAGTGATCCACTTGATCTAAAAAGCTCTGTGCTGAAGAAGGAAGGACAGATCTGAAGGAAAGAAGTCATATCTGGAAGAAAAGAGGTTGATACTAAAGAAAATAAGTAAGATCTATAAGCTCTGTGCTCCGATAAAGGTAAGAATAGTTAAAAGTTCTTACATCTCGAAGCTTTGTGCCCTATAGAAGTAAAAGAGGTGAAAATTTTTGTTTCTAAAGTATGGATTTAGGTATGCTTGATAGATTTTTTCCTAGATTGAAAACTAGGGCATTATTAGATGACAACATGTTTGATATGAATAGATCTAATAAGAATAATGATAGATATGTTATACCTATTCATAGAAAGAATTTTTGGACTAACCAATGGATGCAGGGTCCTAGAAAGAAATTTTTGTAGGTTCACCATTATGATCCTAGTGCGAAGTATAAGAAAATTTGGGGATCATTGAGGAGAAAGAGAGTATTAACTCTTTGTTATAGTTGCAGAAGACCAGGACATCTTGCTAAGGAATGCCCTGGGAGAAACCCTAGTTTCCTATATTGTAAGGCTATGGACCATGAAGTACTGGATTTCCCTAAAATGAATTCTAGACTTGAAAAATTCAATAGAGAACAGGCAAACCCTGAAGGAGATCAATAGACTAAGATTATAGAGGAACCGCAAAAAGAATCAAAGATTATGTTGCTGAAAATGAAAGAAACCCTGGATGAACATAAAGATGTCAGTTTGTCAGAGATCTTCAAAGAAAAGGAGAAAATCGAAGTAAGAATAGGAGACTTCGACATTGATTGTTCTCTAGATGAGGGAACACAGATGAACATTATGACAGAAAGTACTTGGGAAACTCTAGGAAGGCCTGCTATGGTTCCTTCACTAGGAAAAATATGATTGTTTAAAAGAAAAATGGTAACCCTAAGTGGAAGGATTTCCCGGATAGATATGAGTACCCCTGGAGCTTCGATGGAGGAAGAATTCAAGGTTATTAAATTTATTGAGGACTATGCCCCATTTCCATCTTTGTTAGGCAAGATCTAGATTAAAAAGACTAGATCCAAAGAAAAGAAGAAAAGGAATCCCTAGAATAAAAGAAGAAAGAACTCATGGAATTTAAGACTAGAAAGATCACATACTTGATGGAAGAACAAGAGAATAGATCTAAGATATTAAACACCAGGGACTTGGATGTCAAAGATATACGCGCATTAGAGGAACCAAAAAAGACCGAAATACCTAGTCCATATGATGAAGGTGCATTACCCTTGGATTTGAAGAAAGAATCTCAGTATCGCAAAGTGACTATGTCGAGAGAGGATAAGGATCATAATGAAAAAAGGATGATCGAGACAAAGCTCACTTGGAAGAAGGCTAGGAAGCTAAGTAATAAGAGAGCCAAGATCGAAAAGTTACAGAAGATTCCACAAGGAACTTCACAGGAGGAAAAATCACAGGAATTGAGCTTCACCGGGATACCAGAACAACGACATATGGCACTTCACCATGGAAAAGAAATATAGTCGTTGGACCAATAGACCCATTTGACTTCTGCCCTGAACAGGCAGAAAATAATTAAAATATCACTACCATACCATTGGACTAGGCCATAAGGAATGGATCAACGTTCATGAAAGCTTCATACCCATTGCAAGCAGACCATTGACAAATTTCTTATTTAGCTCATCGCATCGTGCCCGAAGAACACTTTTTCCAACTGAGAAATTGAATCTTGTAGAACTAGTGATTGTCTACATTGATCATTGCAGGTAGATTGTTCATCCTAGTGCAACATTTTGTGATCACTGTGACTCTGAATATCTTTCTCGAGTGTGTATGTCCGACGAGCTCACCGAACTTGAGGAATCCATCACAAATATCCTTCTTGAGTTAATGACTAAGAGAACCATGTCAGAAAGAAGAATGTCCACCAGAGTCCAACCATCATCGATGGGAGGAGTGCAAGCCTCCCTGTCGACTGCTCGAGTAGGAATATCTTGAGTCGGTGCAGAAAGAAGAACTAAGCATAAGGACGACATAGCCAATGCAATGTTAGTGCCATCCATCCTACCATATTACATACCCCCTCCGAGAGGTGATATTAATAGGGACAGTGCCCCTAGATAACTTGAATACACCCTAGTCACTGCATACCTACCGAAAGGAGTGTGCACCTACCACGAAAATCAAGACAAGGTTGCAGCATTGAAGTTTTGCGACCTCAACCTGGGGGACTATAAAGCTTACAACATGCTCGCCCCGTATAAGTACTTGACAAGAAATAAGGGAAAGAATCTGAAGCTCATCCCTCAGCAATGGATGATGAACCTAATGTAGTCTACTTTGCTCAACGTCATGAAAGTACCCCACTTCGGCAGACACTAGGAGGTGAATACTTGTGTAAAAATATTGCTAGCAAGTTACCATGGAGGATTCCTATGGTTAGATTGTCTCATAACTGTTGATCTGGCGCTGATCAATAGGATCATCGGGCTTAGCATGCAGGGCCCTGATCCCCATGAGTACTATCCTAGAAAGACCATAGATTGCACTCTTGCACGAAATATCAAGGAAGCCTATGGCGATGTTGAAAAAGGCGCAAGAGGCTACAAGGTAGCTTCCATTGAAAGTGGCACAGTGTGCCTCACATGCCAACTGATCGTAGGGAAGTTGGTATGCAAGAATTGACCAACACAACTATTTGGCTTTGTAGTTGACCTCGCAGGAAAGTGCACCGAGGGACTACAAATGAACGAGGTGAAGTACCTGGTGAATCAACTAAAGATTGACTGCAGAGAAGCCCATGATTAGGGGCATGAATTCCATTTTAGCTGGCTCCTGATACTAATCTCTTTTGTTTCATGGGAGTTACCAGAAGGTGCAACCTTCCTAGACCTGGACCCCTTTGAGCCACTTGCCGCAAAGTTCAGTACATTATGGTACTCAAACGTCATGAGCAAGCAATGGAAATAAAATTTTGTTTTCCACATGTACTATAACCAATTGAAAACATCCATAAGGAGTGAACCACACATAACCCCAAACACTTTATACAGATTTCGATTTATGATAAAGTTCAACATAGACCGCCACTTTATATACCTAACCCCATGCGTTGATGAGCACCATGAACAAATTCAGTCCTATTATAAGATGATAGAAGAAGACCTAGAAGACATTAGCAAAGAATGGTTGGTAGACCTCCTTGTTCTAGCGGACCCCGCAGAAATGTCTGACATCGACAGCCCCGTAACTGCGCAGGATACACTTGGGCCTAGTAAGAAAAAGAAAACAAAGTCGATGAAGAAGACTGAAGAAGTCCAAGATGTTGACAGCCTATCTATAAGGATGGATTCCATTACAACAGATGAAGCAGGTGATGATGAAGAAGGTACAGAAACCCAGAGAGTCAAAGTACCACTTCCTCAGGATGAAGAAGACTCATCGAAGGAAAGGAATGTCTCACCTCTAAAATCTTCCTCCAAAAAGAAACCAAGAACCCTTGTAACGAAGATGCGAACTTCCCTCACATTGGATGATTTTGATTTCATTGTTGCAGTGGTCAATGATGCTTCAAATGAAATTTTAAAGAAGTAGGAGGCAAAGTAGGAACAAATATATGGCCATATTAAGATCGCACTCCAGGTAGTACATTCAGCACTTTAGTCTAGCTGAGCAACCTCTACTACACCTTTGCCAGAAGGAACAACAGAAGTGGGAGATGAATCAGTTCATCTCCACAAAATTGTTGATACAGTAGAAGTATGCCTTCGACGTGCTCACAAAGAAAAATCATAGGCCACCGAGGCCCTAAAGAAAGCACAGGAGGAACTTGCTTAACAACGTCGAACCACACAACAAGAGAAGAATGCTCTCCAAGAAAAAATTGAAGAAGATAGGGCAAAGATCCAAAAAGAGAAAGAGCAGTTGCTCGCAAAGAAGATAGGAATTAAAGAAGCAGTCAATAGATCATTTTGCTATGTGACCATCTTAGAGCATAAGGCTAAAGATCCCATAGACCACCAAGTGACGAAACTAACTGAATTTATTCAGCAACTTCAATAAAGGGCCGTGGAATTAGAGCTTCAGACCATACCACAAACTCCACAAGAAGTGTGTGACCAGAGAGAATTGAATGCTCAGAATGCACTCGAGAGGATTAAAACACTTGTTGGAGAATGTAAACAACTAAGTAGCAGAAGTGCACAAATATATGAAAAAATATCTGAAGACCCAGAGTTGAAGAAACTAGATTCCCAACTCCAGGAAGAAACACAGCAAGTCGATACAATACAGGTGCAACTCAAGCTCTTGTCACCCATCGAGAGGATGAAGAGATCCCAGGAATAGTGCACTTCCAAGCAACTCGTTCTTACCATGCAGAAAAAAGTGATGGAAGTCACCCAAAAACTCTATGCAAGCCAGGAGGCGGCCTACCTATTGTTTGAATAAATTGAAGGCTAAGGAACACTACTCGAACAAGTTGTTTCTATAGTCAAGCAGCAATTCAAAGGACCTATCAACAAAGCAGTTGTTCAGGAGTTTATTGGGCAAGAAGCAGTAGCACAGAGACAAGTCGAAGAAGCTCGAGCCAAGCTTGAGAACTTTGAGGCAGAGTTACCGAAACCTGAGTGACTCGGGATGAGTCACATGTGAGTGTTGGGGGCCTATTGGCCCTTGACCAAGTTTTGAGGAACAATTGATCATATTTGACCAGTTTTGGGACTTTGACAGCTTGTCAAATATGGAGTGCAACGCAAAGAGGGAATAGTTGAATCTAGACCCATTTTTGGGTCCTTTTAGGGTTTTGGGTTAATGTAATGGGTAAGGGATGTCGGTCCATGGGTTCAGCTAGAATTAGGCCCACTTTTGTAATGTATAAATAGATAGGAAATGTAAGAAATAGTTGGGGTGAACCCACGCTTAGGCTCGTGGGTTCACCCAAACTTAGGCCCACTTTAGTTGTTTCTTAGTGCACTTGGTGATTGCTTAGTGCAACTTGGCTAAAGTGCTAAGAGTTGGATCTATGTGATCAAGTATTGTAAGGCTTTGTGCATTTTGTGTAAGACTTACAGAGCTGAGTGCAAGTCCCTGTGAGAGACTATAGAAGGCTTTGTTTTGTAAGACAAGGAAGAAGGATCTAGTGAGCTACGCAAATTTTCTATCCTGTGCACAGTAAGGTTTGGAGGCTTTGTGTTGTAACCGATTGAAGACATTAATAAAGAATAAGACTTTGTGGATGTAGCCCAAGGATGGGGGTGAACCATGGTAAATCTCTGTGTTGTGCTCTATGCCTCGACTTGATGTGCTTGTCTCTTCCTTTGCTAAGTGCTTTGATGTGTTTATATAGATATATTTATGATTTGTGCTTATGAGCTATGAATGAATGCTAGCTCTAATATGTATGAATATGCTTAGTGTTGATCTATAGGATCTGATTTGTTTACTATTACTAAGTGTTGAAAGATCTTAGATCTAAGTAAATGTTGCGATGCTCTGTGCTATCTGAAAAGTATAATAAGACTTAATATTGATGAAGATTAATTGCTAAGTGCTCTGTTAAGTGTTAGAATCACARGTCTGTGGACCAGCTAAGGTTTCGGACATCTGAGTCCTGGAACCACCCCTGCCTCTACCTCGGGTGAGACTTCATCTACTTCGTAGGTGTTGCCAAAAGGGTCGGTAGTTAGGGTTTTTTTGGTGCAGTAATGTATCATTGAACCCTAGGTCTTCCCCTGTGCCAACAATTAGTGTCAAACATAAGACAGGAAAATCTAAATATTAAAGATAAATTCATTAAGACAACGAAGATTTCCCACACGGGTTTATCACTTAGTTTGAGGTTGGCATGGGTGCGCTTCCATTCGGTGTCGTTGAAGCGATCCATCAACATGCTGAAGGGGAGGAGTGAGATTTGAAATGGATGATGGGTACCCTTGCAGTGAAACATGGGTCACATCATTAGATGTGTAACCAAACAAAAACCAATTGATTAGGCAATTGTAAAATAGATTGGACATTACTAATATGTAAAATACTATCTAAGAAGAACAATCAATAACCCAAAGAATATTGATTCTCTATAGAATTGTTAGTCGGATCACAGAGAGGACTCTGAAATATTGTCCTCTTGAGTAACGAAGCAACCACATATTTATTACAAAGGAAAACGCAATCAAGAGGAGAGTATGAAATACGTGGGATTTCATCTTTACGAAGTGAAATTTTGACAAGTTAATTTAAGAATTTTAGAATGATAAAGTTGCATAAGGTAGAGCGTATCCCACAGATACATTTATTTTTCCCATCTCATAAATTACAGAGAGAGTTACGTTATACCAAAATGTGTCTTCTTAAATTTACAAATTGTTGATAAAAACAGAATTCAAATAAGTTACCCACATCGTTATTTTTCTTTAAATGCACAGAACCTAAGGTAAATATTATATAAACCCACTGGAAGTATAACTCAATCGTAACTAAGGGTATGATCGAACAATTATCTTACAACCTAAATATTTACATTATAATGACGTGGACCACAAATAAGTTATAGTCCAGATGTCAAAAGTGCATTTGACACAAAAGAACTTCGTGTACACACAGTGGATAATCCTACTAATTTTTTCATTCTCTTTTGAAAACGAAAGTGAGTCACAAAAAACATCAACTGGTATATTCAAAGAATCAACAGATTTGAATTCGAAAGATTTAAATAAAGGCACAAGGGTCCTGCATAATCTCCATACCTATTATTTAAAAAAAAAAAAAAGGAACAAAACCATAAACTTATACCATGTAGGGGAAAGCATCTTTCACATAGAAGAAAACCTAGTTTCTAACTATGATTTAAAACCCAAGAAAATACATGAAGCATACATGAAAGCAATGAAGCAAGCAAGGAGTTATACCAAATCAACAAGATCCCTGAAAATCCCAGGAAAAACATACGCATCTATACTAGTTTGTGTAATCACAAATAACCTAGAACGAGGAACCAAAGATACAGTAATTATTACATTTCATTTATGACCAAAATAGTAGGGTGGACATCCTCCCTCAATTGAATTTTTTTTTTACAGTTCGGAACTTCCTATGGGAGTATTCACAAAGAAATGTCTGTCATAGAGTATAAGGGCTTTAGAAAAACTTATACAGAGGTTTAAGGGTGGAGCCATGATAAAACCCTAAGCACTGCCGATTATAATACCAACTTTTAAAATGTTATATATCAGACCACGAAAGTTAGGCCAGTACACTAATAGGAATTTTGAAGGTGACTGGTGCACATAGTAACATTTTAGTAACACAGAGAGTTTGGATAACAACGACTGAAAGGTTCTTACCTCACATAAGGTGGTATCCGACTGGAGAGGTCCTCCTAATGTTCTTTCCGCCTAGAGCGATACCAACTTCACGAATTTTGGCCATGCCATCGAGATGAACAAAAACAAGGTTAACATTGCAACGTTTTGAAAATACAGAGAGCCAAGGGATAAGAATGAACAATAACTTTAGAAAACCCTTCACCGAACAGTTTAATGGTGGTAGTTACAAACTGTACCTAGGCCATGTGAATAATGCAAGGTGGAAGAGACACAMTAGACATGGAGGTCGAGCGATGGCCCAAATGTGTACGCTACAGGATATCATAAATGTCACATGTAGGGTTATTTAAGTCCAGAAAATGTTACCTCTATAGTTTTCTTATCAAATTTTGTGGTGAAGTGTGATGACAGTCCATTTAGGGTTACAGTTTCATTTTCTTGTTTTTCTRGTCATGGTTTGACTCTTACCTATCGAATTCGTTAGCCTTATGCCAAACTTGGTTATCATGGGGTCGTTAAACGAAAAGAAACGAATATTTTGCACCAACTATTAGCCATATCCACCTTGAGTATTAAATCCTATGTGCACTTGTGTCATATCAGTAATAGATATGCAAAATAGAGACACTTTCACCTACGACCCATGGTGCGAACGATAACTTTATCCTAAGGTTTGTTAAAAAAATTATATATCTATTCCATAGTATGCCCTATGGTTTTCACTAGTAGAATGGGAGTTCTAAGGTGTATATAATTGTTTGCACGAGTAGAATGGAAGTTCCAAAGTGGATATGATTGTTAGTTATTAGGTTACTCTTTCTCCCTTTTGTTGAGGATAGGATCTAGTTAGTCATATATATATATATATATATATATAACTTGCACCTATGTCAAGAAATGGTAAGTGTAAGTTGCGGAAGACATAATAAGGCAATAGGACTATTCTGTAGTATAGTTAATGAATCCCTGAAAGGTTTTGAAGATGAATGATCAACTCTAATGACCATAATTTTTTTTTTTTAATTTTGTAAATTTTGGGTACATTACACATGACATCCTCATGATCCCAAATAATGTCTTCCCAAATAGCGTCTTGAGGACCATAACAGGTCCACTGAACCTTTACCAATCCTATGGTTTGATTTTTAATCACCTTGACCTTCATGTTCAATATTCACACTCAATAGATGTGAAAGTCTCATTTCGGCTCCACCTGAATCAAATTCCAATCAATGACATGGTTAGGATCATGCATATACTTTTTTAGAAAATATACATGAAATTCAATATGCACATTCATTGGATAAGTAAATGCAAGCATGTATGAAATTGACCCTACTCTTTTCAATATCTAAAATTGACCACAAAATCTGGCTACTAGTTTGGTACAACTTCCCAAGTTCAATGAACTTTTCTTGGGCTTGAATTTCAAAAACACATGATCTCCCACTTTAAATTCTCTAGATTTCATGTTCTTACCTGCATAAATCATCTTCCTATCTTGTGCTATTTTCAAATTCCTCTTAATTTTAGCCATATATTCTTTCATATCCTTGAGCAATTCTGGCCCTAGTACCAGTCATTATGTTGGGTTGTCCGAACTCATTGGAGTATTTCATTTTCTACAATACAAAGCTTAAAATGGGGTCATCTTCAATGAATATTCATACTCATTATTGTAGGAAAACTCAACCAAATGCAAATAATCTTCATACTAAGATAGTTTATCCGTCACATACGAACTTAAGATGTCTTCAATCACTTAGTTGACTCTCTCTACTTGTACATTTGTGGATGGTATCTTATGATAAATTTTTTATTTGTACCAAATCCCTAAAATAATCCTCTACAAAAGTTTGAATTAAACTTTGTATCTCTGTTTGAAACAATTGCCTTATGTATTCCTTGCAACCCAACAATTTCTTTCATGCAAATTTATGCAATGTTTGTTGCTGTATGAGTCATTTTCTCTCTAATAAAATGAGAAACCTTTATAAATCTATCCACCACTACCATTATTGAATCACGTTTCCTTGTTTTCATGGGAGATTTAGTAATTAATGTTGGACCATGTTGTCATTGATGTCAATGGTTTGATTATTTCGGATATTGTTGGATCATACATCATTGATTCAAATGGTTTGGTTGGATTGATGTAATTGATTGATGTCAAGATTGATTGATGATTGATGAACAATGTATATACATTGATGAGAATGATAGATGTCCAAGTGAAAACCAATTGATAAAGATGGATCATTGATATGATGCCCTTGATGAGAATGATAGATGCCCAAGTGGAAACCAATTGATAAAGATGGGTCATTGATATGATTCCCTTGATGGGAATGATAGATGTCCAAGTGAAAACCAATTGATAAACATGGATCATTGATATGATTTCCTTGATGAGAATGACAGATGTCCAAGTGGAAACCAATTGATAAAGATGGATCATTGATATGATGCATCGATGAAGATGGATCAATGAGTTGTCATTGATACATGATGCATAGTTGATATATATGATGCAGTGGTGAATTGATGCAAAGATGAATCATTATTGTATTATCATGGTTGATAAGGTGCACAAATGGATGAACTCCAAAGTGGTCCCCTTATGGTCAAAGCCCTTATGGGAAGACACTTTACAGATTGAGTTATCCTAGAAGAACAATTGGAGGACCCATGCTTGCATGTGGATTAATGAGATGAAGATCAATGAAGTTGTTGGTGAAACTATCCTAGATGCATATTTCTTGACATGCCATTTCCGGTGGTATGTGAAATGCCACATAACACCTCACGGTTTGAGAGTTATGGCTCTATGAAGTTGAAGGACCCCCATATGATGGCTTGAAGCCCAAAAAAGTCAAAGAAGTCAAAGTGCTTGAAAAGAAGAAATCATTATTTAAATGATAAAGTAAAGTGACAAAATCAAGAAAGATTATTTAAATGATAAAATGAAGTGACAAAATCAAGAAGGAATATTTAAATGATAAAGTATTGGAGAACTTTCTATTCATGGAAAGTGATTAGCCCTAAAATAAGGAAAATAGGTTAAGTGCCCTAGAAATGGGTTAAGTAACCTAAAAATGGGTTAAGTGACCTAGAAGATGAAAGTATAAATAGGAAGCTAGGATCTCTTGTAAAATGTACATTTTTGTGAGAAACCTTTTGTGGATCAATGGAGAGCTTCTTGTGAATATCTTTTGGAGTATTGATAGAGAGCTTCTTGTGAGAGCATCTGATTGATGTGGATCTCTTGAGAATGATTGAAGATCTATTCTAAGGAAGAGAGCGAGAGGAGGATCTCATGGACACATCAAATTTTTGGCAATTTTAGAGATCTTGATGGAAAAATTATCGAATTCACAGAAAACCCTATTTTCTGATGCCCATGTGGGCTGTATTTCTATAGGGTGCATGTACACATGGGTTGGTTTTTTATATTGTGAGTGTACACGTGGGCTGACTTTGTACAGGAAGCGTGGAGTGGATAAAATCATGGAGATTTGTGTTTGAGCTGGTGCCAAGCTCTTGGATGACGAGGCAGGTTCCAGATCTGTATTCTATGGCCTCAGATCTATCACTGAGACACTCATATGGTTACATTATTGTCTTGATGAATACTATTGTTTGATGTGTTGTGAATCCTTAGGGTATTCTTGGTATGGCTTCTATGATGTGGTTCAGTTTGGTTGATTTGGTTGATGGAGTGAGCAACACTCTTGTGATTCAGTAGTGACATGATTGCTATGGCATACTAGTTGTTTATACATGATTGAGATAAAGTTCATATTGATTTATTGAGGAGCATGAGAAAGATATTGAAGAGCTTGGATGTATTGTGACTGGCTGTGGGTCAGTTTGGATAGTGGAAGACAGAAGAGAAAGTGATTGCAGGTTGCAACGAATCTGAGCATGTAAAGCAAAGCAAAACCCTAGTTGCTCAAAAGCATTCACTTGTTGCATTATACACTGGTTGTGTGTACATATGGGCTATAGTGAGCTACGACGCTTGCACATGAGCTACTGACAGGTCGCGTACCTATTGACAGATTGACATCTGTTGAGGATTGGTGTCTCATATAAGTTTATGTTGAGGGTGTAAGCTAAGTCTTGCATTATAGATCAGGTTCTCTTACAGAGTTGTACTCTATTTAGTTGTTGCTAATAAACCCCAATGATTG
>JASDQU010010472.1:4745-21530 GCA_032191745.1 Picea mariana | reverse complement strand
TATTATCCATTTCTGGTTCTACACTTAGTTGCATTTCTATGATCACGGCTTCCTGGGTTGGCATATTGGTAGATGCTCATCTTCATCTATATCTTCACATCATGAGCCTGACCGACCATCGTCCTTTTCAATACTTATCCAATTATGTAACCACCGGGTCTGGGGTTAGCATTATTGAACACTTATGCCCCCTATTCCATCATATACATATTGCACCCAAAAACTTTCGTGATCTACAATTTATGCTTTTACTAGTGATAACTCACCAAGGGTTCGAAAAGATTGGCATTAATAAACGAACAGTAGATGTTGTTATGTGAGATACTTACCCCATTTTCCCTTTTCTTGTTCCCCTCTATTATCCCTTTCTGGTTATATACTTAGTCTCCTTTCTATGATCGTGGGTTCTCGGGTTGGTGGGTTGACAGATCTTCATCTCCATCTATATCCTCACATCACGATTCCGACCGACCGTCGTTCCTTTCCATACTTAGCCAATTTTATGGTCATGGTTTCTGGGATTAGCGTTATCGAACTTTCTTATCGCTTGTTCCGTGATATACATCTTGCACTCAAAAATTATGTGATATACAATTCCACTATGGACTCCTCGAACTCGCAAGCTTCACTCTACCTAGGGTCACAAAATTTTCAAAGCATCTATCACTGCCTTCCATCCCCACTACCTTCATGCCCTTCCCAATGCACATTAATTATGGTTTTACTAGTGACAACTCAACACACTGGTACGAAACAATTGGCATTAACAAGAAAAAACCTTGAGGACATCTTCCAATAACATGCATTAAACTACCATTTACAGTACTATGAACGATCATCGTTCCTTTCCATACTTACCCAATTTTTTCCACGTGTTCTGTGATATACATCTTGCACCCAAAAATTATGTGATCTACAATTCCAACACGGGATTCTCCAACTCGCAAGCTTCACTCTACCCGGGTTCACAAAAAGTTTCAAAGCATTTATTGCTCCCTTCCATCCCCGCCACATTCGTGCCCTTCCCAATGCACATTAATTATTCTGGCCTCTAAATTGCACTTCCATTGTTCTGTGACCTACAAACAGCACCCGGACCTCTGCGATATACAAATTGACTACCGGACTCCCACATCGTCCCCTCTTTCATGTTACACATTATTCATTCAAAATTTTCATTAAGCCATACAATTTGATTGGTGGGGGCTCACATCTTCTGGGGAACTCTTGTCACCCTATTTTGGATCCTTGGGTTGGTGGGTTCATGAAATCTCCAATTCCTAGTCACTCTATCTTGTGCCCGCCACCTTCGTACTTCTTTCGAAATATGAAACAACAAAGGTTTAATGCTAAGAGTTCATCATGAAACAACCGTAAAAATCATCATTAATAAGCAAAAACCTCAAGGATATAGTCACACTGACTATCCCTACACAACTTGTCCAGAAACATGCAGAAAAGATCTTTCCAGGTAATGGGATATCTATTAAAAATTTCAATATATTAGCGAATATGAGTCCGGCCTACCGTTTCCCTATTCCATACTTAGACACTTTTTCAATTGCAGGTTCCCGGACTGGCAGGCTCAAGATTGTGTTTCCAATGTTCTGCAACTTGCAAATAGTACCGGAGTTCCGCGATATACAATTTTTCTGTTGGAATGCCCCATCATGAGCCCGATCGTCCGTCGTTCCTTTCAATACTTAGCCACAAGTTGGTTGTATGTTCATGATGTGGTACATTTCCATGGTTTCACATGCTTCAACAACTGTGTATCGAGTATAGCCTATGGTTTCCCTATTCCATACTTAGACACTTTTTCAATTGCGAGTTCCCAGACTAGCAAGCTCAAGATTGTGTTTCTTATGTTTTGTGAATTGCAAACAGTACCGAAGTTCTACGATATACAATTTCTCTGTTGGAATGCCCCATAATGCCCTCTTCTGTGTTATGCATTTTGTGGTCAACACTTCTAATACATACAATTTGACCCTCGGGCCCTCACCTCTGTTGGTTATATCTTGTAACTCTATTTTGAAGCCCAATCGACTGCTTTTGATAATTAGTCATTCCTTAATTTTTGTTCCATGTCCCCCCCACCTTCATACTTCTTTTTGGATATGCAATTAGTAAGTTTTAATTAATAGTTTCGTCATGCTCGACCATAAAGATTGTCATTAGTGATCGAAAGGCTCGAGGAGATCTCCCAGACTTCTGCAATATACAAATTGACTGTCAGACTCCCACATCATCCCCTTTTCCGTGTTACACATTTTTCACTCAAAACTGAGACATACAATTTTACCATCAGGGTGTCACATCTCCTGGGGAACCCTTGTCACCCTAGTTTGAAGCCCGTCCGACCTCTTTCCATACTTACCCATTTCATGGAATCTCTTTCACATATCCTCAGGTTGGTGGGTTCACGAAATCTCCAATTCCTAGCCATTATTTCCTATGCCCGCCACCTTCTCACTTCTTTCAAAGTATGCAATGACCAAGGTCTAATGTTAACAGTTCATCATGAAACAACTGTGCATACTGTCATTAATAAGCAAAAGTCTCACGAGACAGTCACATTGACTATCGCTACACAACTTGCCCAGAAACATGCATAAAATATTTTTCCAGGTAATGGGATATCTATTACAAATTTCAATATATTAGCAAAAACTAGTCTAGCCTATTGTTTCCCTATACCATACTTAGCCACTTTTTCCATTGCGGGTTCCCGGACAGGCGAGCTCACAATTGCACTTCCAATGTTATGTGGCCTACAAGCAGTACTCGGAGTTCCACGATATACAAATTGACCTCTTGACGGTCCCATCATGCCCTCTTTTGTGTTAAGTGTTTTGCACTCAAAACTTCTGAGACATACAATTTGAGCATCGGTCCCTCAACTCTCATGGTTATACCTTGTAACCCTATTTKGAATCCTGGGTGACCGCTTTCGATGATTATCCATTCCTTAATTGYTCTTTCTCGTCCCCGCAACCTTCGTACTTCTTTCTAAATATGCAATTAGTAAGCTTTGATGCTAACATCTCGTCATGCAGGAACCGTCAACATTGTCATTAATGAGTGAAATGMTCAAGGAGATCTCCCATTAATACGCATTAAAACAAGATCTGTGGAGAGTTGTATTATCTCTTCTGATTGTTCATCTCAAACAGCATGGAATGTCTTTTGCAAGTCATTGCATTGGAGCATTCATGAAATCTCCAATACTTAATTGTTGTTTGTCATACCCGCCATCTTCACACTTCTAGGTATGCAGTTACTAGTCTTTAATGCTAACAGTGCATCATGAAACAATTGTCGTGATTGTCATAGATGAGTGAAAGGCTCAAGGAGATATCCCATTCACACACATTGAACCAAGATTTGTGGAGGGTTATATTATCCCTTACAACTCTTCATTTCAAACATCATTTGGAGAAAACGAACGTTCTCATAAACTTATGGCAGCAGCTTGACAACAGTTCCGTGGAGATACACTGAATATCTTCGGGCATGAGGACTGGAACTTCCAGTGGTCCAGGGCATACTCGTACTATTCATCCCATTCTGCCCATAACGAAGTGATTTGGACCTCTGGAATTGCTCGTGCAAGATTCATCCCTGAAGTTGTTGACTGTAAGGAGGTGGTCTCTTGGTGCACCGAAATATATATTTCAAGCCAAAGAATTATTCCATTGCACGAACATTCTCATGTTTCTTTGTCACCTCAGGTATTCCGCAAGATGTTAAGATTGTCGGAGCCAACATTGACCTTTAGAGGACAAGACTGCAAGCAGTTCCTAGAAAAATATGACAATGGGTTGTAACTCTTACCTAAGTTCCTAGAAGACCCGACAGCAGTTCCTGAAGATATCACAAAGTTGCAGGTCAGTTCCTTTAGAAATCCATTCTGGGAAATTTCCTGGTTGTTTACAAGAATAATGGGACAGGAATCCATAGCAAGCATTTCTCGCATGGTTCTTTATATTTTGTATTTCACAGTCAAGGAACTATCCACTTTTGATTGGGGGAAGCTAATTTCCATTGAAATATGTTCCCAATTGTCATGATTCAAAGAAGAGAATAAATTTTATATGTCATCCTACTTGGTTTTCCCGATAGCGCATTGTTGTCTATTGCCAAAACTACCTTTGTCCAAGAAGAGAAATTATGAATTCGACCCAATAGCGTTCTAGTACCAAGCCTTGTGGAGGCACAAGGCCTCCCATTGTTTTTATGAGTTTTTTAATGACTTTGTCTTGGTTTTCAAAAAATTATTGTTAGGAAAGAATTCTCCCCGGATGTTTGGCCAGGAAACCAAGTTTTTTGGACAAGAAGAGGACACTTAAACAAATGGAAAATTACAATGTAATAATTATTTTTGGCTCCAAGGAAAATATTGTTGCCCTTCCATGTCACATCACGAACAAGATGTTTGTTACAAAAGTATCAAGGCAATAAAACTATTGGTTGCATTTTTTCCGTGACAAGAGAAAAAAACAATTAATTCCTCTTCCTTGGAAAGTCGAGGACTTTGTGTTCAGGAACGTCAACAAGATTGAAGAATTCCCAAGCCATTTCAACAACTTGAACCTAAGATATGTTGAAAGGCTAAGAGGGTTCGACCCTAAAGAGATTTTTCTAGAACATTTATTAGCAGTTGTATTTAGCCGCTCTTTTATCCATACACGCCTGAATGAAGACAGAGACAATGACGAAAACACTCATTCTTTTGACGATGGTGACACAAATACATTGAAAATCACAATTTAATTGTACAGACAACAGGGAAAAGGCTTTGGTGAGAAGAGTGTCCAGTCCCCGGCCAGCACTCCCAAGAGCACAACATCACGGAGCATTGCTTCAACATCTCGCCCCAGTAAGAAAGCAACCCATAAATATTCAAATGAAGGAGGAGATAAGAAACCTCCTCGCAGAAAAATTGATAGTTCTCACAAGCTTATCGTGACGAAGAAGAGAAAAAATGTTGTAGGGCAGGTGGAAGAGCCACTAGCAAATTTGGCTCATTTTGCGATGGCAATTTCGACGTTCTGTCATGGATATTGCGACGAATCTTGAGTCTCTAAAATGCCATTTTATGTCACGTGGCAATTGTGATGAACTTGAATTATCGTCGCAAGAGAAAATACCATAGGGAACTTCTCACAATTGCGACAAAAAAGACATATCGTCGCCAATACGAAAATATAGGAAAAATAACTAAAACCAACATTTCGTCACAATTGAGATGACCATTATGATCACAACTTTCATTTTTTATGTAGCAACTACGTCACGGCAATTTAAGTTGTCGTCACACTTGCAACGAAGGTTGCGACGACAACTTTCATTGTTTATATAACAAATTTGTCGCAACAACTTAAGTTGTTGTCGCACTTGCGACGATGACTTCGACGACAATTTTCATTGTTTATATAGAAAATTTGTCACAACAACTTAAGTTATCGTTGCACTTGCAACACCCATTACCACAACAGATTTCATTGGTTATGTAGCAAGTGCATCACAGCAACTTAAGTTTTCATTGCGTGTGTGATGACAACTTTTGTTGTTTATATAGCAAATTTGTCGCAGCAACTTAAGTTGTCGTCGCACTTGCGACAACCACTTTTGTTGTTTATAAAGAAAATTCGCCGCAAGTGTACGATTGTCGTCGCAAGTGCGATGAGTAATATTTATTTTTTAAAAAAATTAGCCTACAATTTTAATATTAATATTACCATATCCTCCAAGTGGAACATGGTTTCTCCTATAATTCCTTGGATAATGGGGATAGGTCTCAATGCCTTGATAATGTGCATGAGAGGACAATAAATCCCTTATGCTCTAAATGAATCTTTCAAGGACCTACAAGGGCCATGGACAAGGCCACAAACCACAGCATAGTTCCTTTAAAGTGAATCTTTGTCATATAAGTAGGATATGGGTATAATAATGAGTTTTTTCATAGTAGGAATGGATCTCAATGACTTTACCATAACAAAGGGAGGGAGGACAATAAGGGCCTTATTCCATAAATGGATTTGTAAGGCTAAATATCCTTGAACATCACCCTCAACATAATCCATTTAGAGGAAATATTTGGCCTCCAAGTTGAATATGTGTACCATTATGAAATGTTTTTCACTAGGGACATGTGCATTAAGTAATTAGCCATGGTCAAGCGAGGAAAATAAGTCCCTTGGGTCATTTATGAATCCTTTAGGGATTAAGGGACATAATCAATTCCCTAAACCACATAACATGTTGTCTATAGGGAATCATGAACCTTTGAGTGAGATATGGGTATTGTTATAATATTTTGTATATCAAAGATGGCTATGAAGGATTTAACCATGGTTGGGGGATAAATCCAATGAATTAGGCCTTGAAAAAATATTATTGGGTTAATAGGCCATTATTAAAGCCATGAATTACAACATGAGACATTTAAAGGGGATCTTTTGCATATGGGTTGGATGAATTTTCCATTAGGATTTTTTGTGTAGTAGGGAT
Organism: Picea mariana; assembly: GCA_032191745.1. Lineage (NCBI taxonomy): Eukaryota > Viridiplantae > Streptophyta > Pinopsida > Pinales > Pinaceae > Picea > Picea mariana. The sequence goes on along the minus strand of JASDQU010010472.1, from coordinate 15,011 downwards.
TTATGTTGGGGCCTTGACCATGATTAGGTGATGAAAATAGGGTGCTTAATACATAAAGTATGATCAATGCCTTTAACTACAACATCATCCCTAGTCCATGAAAAAGAATTGAAACCACCATACAAACTCAAATCATTGGCCTCTTGGTGGGATATAGGCATCATTAAGAGAATTTACATACCAAGAATGGGTCTCAAGGCTTTGACCATGGTCAACGAAGGAAAACAAGGGTTGTATGATCTAAATTAGTATTTTAGGGATTATAATATTTAACATATGAATGAGATTTGGGAAATATTAGAAAACTTTAGATGCATTGGATGGATTTGGAGACTAAGTCCATGGTCATGCGAGAAAATAAAGGGTCTTAAGATCTAAATGAAACTTTTAATGATCATGAAACATGCACATGTCCTTGAACCACTACAAAGTTTCTTTCAAGGGGATATTTGGCCTCCAATTGGGATATGTGTGATGTTAGGTGGTTTCATGCACCAAGGATAGGTCTAGGGTTCATAACCATGACAAGGAGAGAAAATAAAGGGATTCAAGTCATATATAAATATTTTAAGGATATTGTCCATGAACATGGACTCAAATCACCACATAGGACCTCTTAAAAGGATCTTTGATCTCAAAATGGGATATGGGTGCCTATAGTAGCTTTTTCATACCAAGGATGGATCTTGGTGTCTTTACCATGGTAAAGTAGTGAAAAGAAGAGACATATCAACTAAATAAATATTTGAGGGCTCATGGTATAAAATGGGGTCTTAAACCATTACATGCATCCTTCAAAGGGGATATTTAGCCACCAAGTGGGATACATATGCAATTAGGAGAAATTTTTTTACCAAGGATGGGATTTTGTATTAATTTATATAAAAAAATTAAAAAATTATTTTAGGCTGCAATTTTAATATTAATATTACCATATTAATAACTATCAATAGAACTCTATCTCCAAGGTCATTCTCAAAACTCATATATTTCTACAATGTGCCTTAAATGAAGCCATATACCTTCTTTGACTTATCAACCAATCCTTGAATCTATGTAAGAGGTTGGTGGGGAAAGTCTTTTCACATAATAATGGGAGCATGGGTTGAGTACAATCTTCATGCCATGGGAAGTGTAAGAGTCCTACATTCTGCTAGTTATAGGTAATATCATCCATCATTTCCACCGCTGATATCATTGTCATTGACTCTAACATTGTGGGAAGCAAATATAGTTCATCATTCACTATCCATTATATACTATTTATATCCTTAAGAGACAAATATAGTTCTTTTAGGAAATTCTTAGAAAGAATACAATAGATCAAGCTCTTTCTATCCACACTAAAGAGAACCAAAGAGAATAATATATCTAAGGGACCATGAAGTACATAAAGTGAATATATTCCTTATGTTGCATGTTGTAGTGGAAAAGAGTTCTGTATCTATTGCAGGATGAATCGCATTCTTGTAATGCTTTGTGTTGATAAGGTTAGGTAACAATGTGAGTAGAAAGGTTGGGATGAGAAATATACAATCTTATTGCTTAGTTTTTTCACCATGGTGGCCTCATAGCCTAGGTTGGTGGTGGTATCTACACTAGATGGTTGTGGTTCAATGGAAATTTTCTCGTACATGACCAATCTCTTGGACCAATTTTTGTTAAAAGATAAGTCTCATTTTTTTGTTTATGAATATGCCAAAATACTATTACTCCCAATCATAAAAAAAATTATGTCTTATGCATGCTATGTGTCATTTTTTTTTCCGATTTTGAATTTAAGTATACAAGGAAATGAAGGAAATTTTCATGAAGCAAGAGAAAATGATTTACACCTTTACGGAAATTTGTTTTGGATCATGGAGGCAACCACCCTTCAAACATGAATTTTTCAAATACATTAAAAGGTTAAATGACTGAATAATAGCTAAACATCTATGAGGAAATAACCATGTACAAGTGAAAAGGAAGGCTACTAGGTGGGCTTGAAACAAGAGAACTCTTAGCTCACACATACACAATACATAAGATAAGATGCAATGTAAAACTCAAGTGCACCACTTGTTGGATCATGTTGTCATTGATGCCAATGGTTTTTCATTGATACCAATAGTTTGATTATTTGGGAGATTGTTGGATCATATGTCATTGATGTAAATGGTTTGGTTTGATCGATGTCAAGTAATTGATTGATATGATGCCCTTGATGAGAGTGATATATTGATAAAGATGGATCATTTATATGATGCCCTTGATGAGAATGATATATGCCCAAGTGGAAACCAATTGATGAAGATGGATCAATGAGTTGTCATTGATACATGATGCATAGTTGATATATATGATGCAGTGGTAAATTGATGCAAAGATGAATCATTATTGTCTTATCATGGTTGATAAGGTGCACAAATGGATGAACTCCAAAGTGGTCCCCTTATGGTGAAATCCCTCACGGGAAGATGCTTTACGGATTGGGTTATTCTAGAAGAACAATTGGAGGACCCATGCTTGCATGTGGAATAATGAGATGAAGATCAATGAATTTGTTGGTGAAACTATCCTAGATGGATAGTGCTTGACATGTCATTTTCGGTGGTATGTGGAATGTCACATAACTCCTCACGGTTTGAGAGTTATGGCTCTACGAAGTTGGAGGACCCCCTTATGATGGCTTGAAGCCCCAAAAGGTCAAAGTGCTTGAAAAGAAGAAATCATCAAGTAAAGTGACAAAATCAAGAAAGATTATTTAAATGATAAAATGAAGTGACAAAATCAAGAAGGAATATTTAAATGATAAAGTATTGGAGAACTTTCTATTCATGGAAAGTGGTTAACCCTAAAATAAGGAAAATAGGTTAAGTGACCTAGAAATGGGTTAAGTAACCTAAAAATGGGTAAAGTTACCTAGAAGATGAAAGTATAAATAAGAAGCTAGGATCTCTTGTAAAATTTACATTTGGTGAGAATCCTTTTAGTGGATCAATTGAGAGCTTCTTGGTAATATATTTTGAAGTATTGATGGAGAGCTTCTTGTGAGAGAATCTTATTGGTGTGGATCTCTTGAGCATGATTGAAGATCAATTCTAAAAAAGAGAGCGAGAGGAGGATCTCATGGATGCATCAAAGTTTCGGCAATGTCGGAGATCTTGACGGCAAAAGTCTCGGATTCACAGAAAACCCTATTTTTTGATGCCCACGCGGGTTGTCTGTGTATAGGATGAGTGTACACATGGGCTGACTGTGTACAGGGAGCATGGACTGAATAACCTCATGAAGTTTTGTGTTTGAGTTGGTGCCAAGCTCTTGGATGATGAGGCAGGTTCCAGATCTGAATTCTATGGCCTCAAATCTATCACTAAGACATTGGTATGGTTACATTATTATCTTGATAGATGTTATTGTTTGATATGTTGTGAATGCTTAGGGCATTCTTGGTATGGATTCTATGATGTGGCTCAATTTGGTTGATTTGGTGGATGGAGTGAGCAGCACTCTTATGATTCAGTAGTGACATGATTGCTATGGTAGAATAGTTATTTATACATGATTGAGATAGCATTCATATTCATTTATTGTGGAGCATGAGCAAGTTATTGGAGAGCTTGGATGTGTTGTGACTGGCTGTGGGTTAGTTTGGACAGTGGAAGATAGAAGAGAAAGTGATTTCAGGTTGCAGAGGATCTGAGCATGTGAAGCAAATCCAAACCCTAGTTGCTCAGAAGCATACGCTTGTTACATCAGACATTGGCCGCATTCACATGCGGGTTGTAGTGAGCCAGGGAGCGTACACACGTGGGATGCACTACTGACAAGTCGCGTACCTATTGACAGATTGATATATGTTGAGGATTGTTGCCTCATCTCAGTTGGTGTTGAGAATGTAAGTTGAGTCTTGCATATAGAGCTGGTGCTCTTGTAGAGTTGTACTCTATTCAGTTGTTGCTGATAAACCCCAAGGATTGTAGTCCGTAATAAAAAGAAAAGTGTACAACATATTGTGTTGTTTGTGTCCATTGTGATGATGACTTGTTGATGATATATTGTTGATATATGTTTTTGATATGTGCCTACATCTAACTGGTTATAAATGACAACAATGGGTAATGAATAAATGTTGAATGCTAATTGATGAGTTTTTGTGTAAGAGGAAAGTTTTGGGAAAAAGATCCCCACACTCATTCACCCCCCGCCCCCTCTAAGTGTGGTAGATGTGTCCAACACCACTATCTAAGGGATTTTTAGCCTTTCGAATACATTGTGAAAGAATATTAGATATGAAGTCTACCTAATAAAATACTATCCCATGCTTGAGCACCCCATGCATATTCAAAATCCATCTTAACCATATGTATCTAGTGCATCATCTACCATACAAGAGGTTAAAGAGAATTGCTAAGGCTTGAAGTTCTCATAAGAATGGAGGGAGGCCATGAAGCCTAAGGAAATGGCTGGAGGATATGGAGTTCACTATAGTTTAAAATTGCTTAAATATTTCTAACCTACAAGGTTACATATAAAATAAATAATGCAATATAGAAGATGAAATACTCAAATAAAATGTGTCTAAACCGAAATATGTGCTCAGGTGGTACAATAACTATTTGATAATACTTATTTCAATAGGTCAATGACAATGTATGGCTTTGATGTAAGAGTTTCACATGTTGTATTTTACAAATACAAAACACAATCCTAAGACTCTAACACAACTATATTGACCTTCACTCAAATAGTTAAATAGTAATTTGGCCTTCAAAGTGATTCAATGTATGGTGATGCAACCCACCATAGAAAACACATGAAGGCATGAGAGGCACTATGATTCCACTATAGTTGAAGATGAAATGGGATGTATGGGAAAATAAATCCTCTATCTCCAAGGTCATTCTAAGAACTCATATTTTTCTACAATGTGCCTTAAAAGAATCCATATACCTTCTTTGACTTATCAACCAATCCTTGAATCTATGTAAGAAGTTGGTGGGGAAAGTCTTTTCACATAATAATGGCAGCATGGGTTGAGTACAATCTTCATGCCATGGGAAGTGTAAGAGTCCTACATTCCGCTAGTTATAGGTAATGTCATTCATCATTTCCACCAATGATATCATTGTCATTGACTCTAACATTGTGGGAAGCAAATATAGTTCATCATTCACTATCCATTATATACTCTTTATATCCTTGAGAGACAAATATAGTTCTCTTAGTAAATTCTTAGAAAGAATACAATAGATCAATCTATTTCTATCCACACTAAAGAGAACTAGAGAGAATAATTTATCTAAGGGACCATGAAGTACATAAAGTGAATATATTCCTTATGTTGCATGTTGTAGGGGAAGAGAGTTCCTTATCTATCCCAGGATGAATCAAATTCTTGTAATGCTTTGTGCTGAGAAGGTTAGGTAACAATGTGAGTAGAAGGGTTGGGATGAGAAATATACAATCTTATTGCTTGGTTTTTTCACCATGGTGGTCTCATAGCCTAGGTTGGTGGTGGTATCTACACTATATGGTTGTGGTTCAATGGAAATTTTCTCGTACATGACCAATCTCTTGGACTAATTTTTGTTAAAAGATAAGTCTCATTTTTTCGTTTTTTCGATTTTGAATTTAAGCATGCAAGGAAATGAAGGAAAATTTCATGATGCAAGAGAAGAAAATGATTTACACCATTCCGAAAATTTGTTTTGGATCGTGGAGGTGACCACCCTTCAAACCTGCATTTTTCAAAGACATTAAAAGGTTAAATGACTGAATAATAGATAAACATCCATGGGGAAATAACCATGTACAAGTGAAAAGGAAGGCTACTAGGTGGGCTTGAAACAAGAGAAATCTTAGCTCACATATACACAATACATAAGATAAGACGCCATGTAAAACTCAAGTGCACCACTATCTAATGGAGTTTTAGCCTTTGGAATACATTGTGCAAGAATATTAGATATGAAGACTACCTAATAAAATATCATCCCATGCTTCAGCACCCCATGCATAATAAAAATCCATCTTAACCATATATATATATAGTGCATCATCTACCATACAAGAGGTTCAAGGGAATTGCTAAGGCTTGAAGTTCTCATAAGAATGGAGGGAGGCCATGAAGCCTAAGTAAATGGCTGGAGGATATGGAGTTCACTATAGTTTAAAATTGCTTAAATATTTCTAACCTACAAGGTTACATATAAAATAAATAAGGCAATATAGAAGATGAAATACTCAAAGAAATTGTGTCTAAACTAAAATATGTGCTCGGGTGGTACAACAACTATTTGATAATACTTATTTCAATATGTCAATGACAATGTATGGATTTGATGTAAGAGTTTCACATGGTGTATTTTACAAATACAAAACACAATCCTAAGACTCTAACACAACTCAATTGACCTTCACTCAAATAGTTAAATAGTAATTAGGCCTTCAAAGTGATTCAATGTATGGTGATGCAACCCACCATAGAAAACACATGAAGGAATGAGAGGCACTATGATTCTACTATAGTTGAAGATGAAAGGGGATATGTGGAAAATTAAATCCTCTATCTCCAAGGTCATTCTAAGAACTCATATTTTTCTACAATGTGCCTTAAATGAAGCCATATACCTTCTTTGACTTATCAACCAATCCTTGAATCTATGTAACAGGTTGGTGGGGAAAGTCTTTTCACATAATAATGGTAGCATGGGTTGCATACAATCTTCATGCCATGGGAAGTGTAAGAGTCCTACATTCCTCTAGTTATAGGTAATGTCATCCATCATTTCCACCAATGATATCATTGTCATTGACTCTAACATTGTGGGAAGAAAATATAGTTCATCATTCACTATCCATTATATACTCTTTATATCCTTGAGAGACAAATATAGTTCTTTTAGGAAATTCTTAGAAAGAATACAATAGATCAAGCTCTTTCTATCCACACTAAAGAGAACTAAATAGAATAATATATCTAAGGGACCATGAAGTACATAAAGTGAATATATTCATTATGTTGCATGTTGTAGTGGAAGAGAGCTCCTTATCTATCGCAGGATGAATCACATTCTTGTAATGCTTTGTGTTGAGAAGGTTAGATAACAATGTGAGTAGAAAGGTTGGGATGAGAAATATACAATCTTATTGCCTGGTTTTTTCACCATGGTGGCCTCATAGCCTAGGTTGGTGGTGGTATCTACACTAGATGGTTGTGGTTCAATGGAAAATTTCCCATACATGACCAATCTCTTGGACCTAATTTTTTTAAAGGATAAGTCTCATTTTTTTGTTTATGAATATGCAAAAATAGTAGTATTCGCAGTCATAAAAAAATTATGTCGTATGCATGCTATGTGTCATTTTTTTTTCCGATTTTGAATTTAAGTATACAAGGAAATGAAGGAAAATTTCATGAAGCAAGAGAAGAAAATGATTTACACCTTTCCGAAAATGTGTTTTGGATCGTGGAGGTGACCACCCTTCAAACCTGCATTTTTCAAAGACATTAAAAGGTTAAATGACTGAATAATAGCTAAACATCTATGGGGAAATAACCATCTACAAGTGAAAAGGAAGGCTACTAGGTGGGCCTGAAACAAGAGAACTCTTAGCTCACACATACACAATACATAAGATAAGACGCCATGTAAAACACAAGTGCACCACTATCTAAGGGAGTTTTATCCTTTCGAATACATTTTGCAAGAAGATTAGATATGAAGTCTACCTAATAAAATATCATCCCATGCTTGAGAACCCCATGCGTAATCAAAATACATCTTAATCATATGTATATAGTGCATCGTCTACCATACAAGAGGTTCAAGATAATTGCTAAGGCTTGAAGTTCTCATAAGAATGGAGGGAGGCCATGAAGCCTAAAGAAATCATTGGAGGATATGGAGTTCACTATAGTTTAAAATTGCTTAAATATTTCTAACCTACAAGGTTACATATAAAATAAATAATGCAATATAGAAGATGAAATACTCAAATAAAATGTGTCAATACTTAAATATGTGCTCGGGTGGTACAACAACTATTTGATAATACTTATTTCAATAGGTCAATGACAATGTATGGCTTCTATGTAAGAGTTTCACATGGTGTATTTTACAAATACAAAACACAATCATAAGACTCTAACACAACTCAATTTACCTTCACTCAAATAGTTAAATAGTAATTAGGCCTTCAAAGTGATTCAATGTATGGTGATGCAACCCACCATAGAAAACACATGAAGGAATGAGAGGCACTATGATTCCACTATAGTTGAAGATGAAATGGGACGTATGAGAAAATAAATCCTCTATCTCCAAGGTCATTCTAAGAACTCATATTTTTCTACAATGTGCTTTAAATAAAGCCATATACCTTCTTTGACTTAACAACCAATCCTTGAATCTATGTAAGAGGTTGGTGGGTAAAGTCTTTTCACATAATAATGGCAGCATGGGTTGAGTACAATCTTCATGCCATGGGAAGTGTAAGAGTCCTACATTCCGATAGTTAAAGGTAATGTCATCCATCATTTCCACCAATGATATCATTTTCATTTACTCTAACATTGTGGGAAGCAAATATAGTTCATCATTCATTGTCCATTATATACTCTTTATATCCTTGAAAGACAAATATAGTTCTCTTAGGAAATCCTTAGAAAGAATACAATAGATCATTCTCTTTCTATCCACACTAAAGAGAACTAGAGAGAATAATATATCTAAGGGACCATGAAGTACATAAAGTGAATATATTCCTTATGTTGCATGTTGTAGTGGAAGAGAGTTCCTTATCTATCGCAAGATGAATCAGATTCTTGTAATGCTTTATGTTGAGAAGGTTAGGTAACAATGTGAGTAGAAAGGTTGTGATGAGAAATATATAATCTTATTGCTTGGTTGTTTCACCATGGTGGCCTCATAGCCTAGGTTGGTGGTGGTATATACACTAGATGGTTGTGGTTCAATGGAAATTTTCTTGTACATGACCAATCTCTTGGACCAATTTTTGTTAAAAGATAAGTCTCATTATTATGTTTATGAATATGCAAAATTACTATTACTCCCAGTCATAAAAACATTATGTCGTACGCATGCTATGTGTCATTGTTTTTTCAATTTTGAATTTAAGTATACAAGGAAATGAAGGAGAATTTCATGATGCAAGAGAAGAAAATGATTTACACCTTTCTGGAAATGTGTTTTGGATCGTGTAGGTGACCACCCTTCAAACCTGCATTTTTCAAAGACATTAAAAGGTTAAATGACTAAATAATAGCTAAACATCCATGAGGAAATAACCATGTACAAGTGCAAAGGAAGGCTACTAGGTGGGCTTGAAACAAGAGAACTCTTAGCTCACACATACACAATACATAAGATAAGACGCCATGTAAAACTCAAGTGCACCATTATCTAAGGGAGTTTTAGCCTTTGGAATACATTGTGCAAGAAGATTAGATATGAAATCTACCTAATAAAATATCATCCCATGCTTGAGCACCCCATGCATAATCAAAATCGATCTTAACCATATGTATCTAGTGCATCATCTACCATACAAGAGGTTCAAGAGAATTGCTAAGGCTTGAAGTTCTCTGTTAAGAACCAAACATCAATATAGCATAGAAAAACCTCAGGAAAAGTACTCAACGCCTTGAAAAAGAGATAATTTCAGATAATAAGCCTCTTCGAGGGGGCAACCTCCTTTTACCCCACTTAAATGTTCAAGTACCAGATGATTCAAAATGAAAATGTCTCCTTGGTATATATAGGAGACTAGGAGGTATAATTACAACTAATGGCCTAAAGCCGACATAAATAAAATAACATTACTAATCTAATATGCCTCAATTAAGGGGTAATAAATAACATTACTAATCTAATATGCCCCAATTAAGGGGTAATGAGCCAATATTAGGGCTTAACATGCCCCTCCCCTTGAGACAAGTGTTGTCTACAACGCTTGAGTAACTCTAGATGCTTCTGTATAAAAGACTCATCTTCCCAAGTGGAATCTTCAGCCGATAGTTTCCTCCATTTAATGAGATACTCTGAAATGGATCTATTCCTCAGTTGGTGAATTCTTGTGTCAGTGATGGCTTCAGGTTCCAATATGATTTTTCCTTCCTCGTCAAGTTCTGCCAATATAGTTTGAACTGGGATCTTGTCACCTATAACCTTCTTTAAGCATGAAACATGGAAAACTGGGTGTACTCGTGAAGATGCAGGCAGCTCCAATTTGTATGCCATAGTACCAATCTTTTGCAAC